>JASDQU010099889.1:34178-57103 GCA_032191745.1 Picea mariana | reverse complement strand
AAAATAAAAAATAATCATTTCAATCATTAACTCTAACCAATCATAAATGTTATTAACAATTCGGTGGTTCGGATTTTAGAGGTTTTGAATGTAAGAGGGCAGGGATCTCCCAAATATTGAAATCCCGAAGAGGTTAATCTTCTATTAATTTTAATTTATCATGCTTTAAACCTTGAATTAGCCTCAATAACTTCAACATTTTGGCTTTCGGGGTATTCATTATTTAGACATATTGAAACACCCAAAGCGTGAAGCTCTGAAGCAACCTTAGTGATTTACTTCTTTAACAATTTGGTGGCTCTGTAACTCTGAAGAGATTAGGATCATTTGATTAAATAAAATGATTCATTAACGATGGACATTACGTGCGCCTTATTCTTATTTAACTAGGAATGAAAAGGATTTAAAGTTTGAAAGTTATCCTCTAAGTCATGATTTGGGAAATATTATATATTCATGAAAGAGGAAAATAAAACTCAAAAGGTCAGAAATATATGTGTTCCAACAGTTCCCAGAGTCTATGAGGTGCCATAAAGACTCATGGACTCATGGCGGGTACTCTTTCAAAGAATAAAGAGAACAAAATGATGTCATATATAAATTTCTTCATCTTTTCATTTTTGCACTATGTAATCTTTTCATTTTGGGAATCTGATAGCTTTACGGTCATCAATTTTCTGCATTAAACCTACTACTGTAGGGGATTTTACCTAAAAGAACTAATTAGTTTATTAAGTTCTATATACTAGTCTCTTAGTCTTATGGTGTTGCTTCACTGTCTATGAGTTTCTATATCCTTTCCAGAGTTAGCCCAATATCATAGACCTTTCTCTATTACCAGTGAACATCCATGTCCCTAGTGGAAATATATATAACTCCTCATAAAAACATGTTCATTTCCTTAGTTTAATATTCATATTCTATGAAGAGTTTAACTTAATTATTTTCTTCGTCTTTTCTTCTATGATATTAATACCCAAACTACTATACTCATATCTTAGGAAACATATATCATCCTCATATATAATAAAGATAATAAGGAAATATATATATATAAGAGACAATGGGAACATTATTTTTCCCCTTGTTTTCCCCCTTATCTCTCTCTCTCTCTCTCTCTCTCTCTCTCTCTCTCTCTCTNTCTCACACACACACACACACACACACACACACACACACACACATATATATGTTTCCTTATTAGATTTATTAGCTATGAGGATGATATATGTTTCCTAATATATGAGTAGAGTAGTTTGTTTATTAATATCATCCCTTTCAGGTGAAATGTCGTTAGTCATGCTTGTTCGAATATATATAAAGTATTGAGAAGAGAAAACATATAGTACTCTTTACTTACAAGTTTAACTCACAACTAAATCACCTTACTTTTGATTAGGTAGGGGATAGGGAATAATAAAGAAAGAGTTCATGTGTATGCTTAATGTTGAAAACTAAACAAAACTAACTAGAAAACTAAGATAAGAATACCAAAAATTGATTTCAAAATTACTAAACTAACCAAAACTATAGAAATTATTTTGAATAAACAAAAGTAAAGTCAATTCAAACAAAATCAAGCTAAAAAATGGTTGAACTAGGAAAAATAAGAATTATTATGTACACTATGATTTTATTTCTTTTAAACCAATTAGGTGAAATACCTTTCCAAGATCTTTCCATTGATATGAAGAGGATCTATATCACCATCCATACTCTTTATCCAATATGTGTCATATCCTATCTTCTTTGGTGCATCTTTAAAAGGACCGAGCCATAAAGTTTGGAACTTTGTATGTTTCCCTTTTTGTTCATTTACCCTATCCCATTTCAATACCAAATCTCGTATTTCAATTTTTTGTCACCAATGTTATGTTTATAAAACCATCATTTAATTATCTATTGATGTAGAACAGAATTATGTTTATCCCTTTCCATTTCCTCCTCCAATATGACCAATGTATCTATTTGATTTGTGAGAGTCGAGGAAGGGTTTCCTCAAGAAGATTGAGAAATTGACATTGAAGGAAAGAAAGCATTCGATGGTAAGACCATATCATGCCCATAAACTAGATAGTAAAGAGATGTTACCACAACCTTATTTATTACTCAATCAACCAATAAGGCATTGGTAAAATCATTGTGCTAGTTCCTATGATTTTCAACTACTATATTTTTTGGAATTCAAATCAAATTCTTGTTAGTAGATTCAACGAGTTGGTTTCCTTGTGGATAATACCATTGGACAGTTAATTTGGAAAATTGGTTTTCATTTATGTCAACCCTTGGTGATTCATGTCAACCCTTGGAGAATTTCGGAAGCCCTATAGATGTGTTTGAGATAGATGGATAGTTACTTATCAGTGATGGAGTGGTTGATGTCAGCATATATGTTGGGTGGATTTGATGAAGTATAAATGTATCCCTGAAGGTAAGGTCATGGAACCCATATTTTATCAACCCATCATTGATCGAGGAATAAAGACATGAAGGAAAATATAGATGTAGGTAAGAAATGCATAGATAGAAAGTAAATTTCATGTGTTACAAGGGAAAAGCTCTCTATGGCCAAGGGTAAACCACAACAGACATGTATGGCTGTAGAAATCAACTCAATTCCAACATGTGCTATATAAACTAATGTGCAATACGAGGAAGAAGCTTACCTCGATCCAATCGTTTGATGTCATTCCACCGTTGAGCACTTTGACCCAAAGCTTTACACCTGCAAGAAGTTCTCAACAAACAAGCGATGCAAGTATATAGTGACAATATATAAAATGAGTTAGCACATCAAATAGCACAATCCATTAATAAACATTACAAGCATTCCCATGGATAGTAATCATATATTCGCAAGATATTGATAGGATGGGAAATGATTATTTCTATTAATAATTGATCAACAGAAGTATCAGCATTACAGACTTCCGTGTCGGCACGATTCAAAACCAAGAGACCAAGTTCCTTCCAACTTGGTCTCCACCACGTTAATCCTCCACCAAAGGCAAGCTCATAGCAAAGAGGTAATGAGGTCCTCTCAACAATAAGGAAAGATCTTGGGGGATGAACACTGTGTTCATACTTGAGGGACAAAGGGATGCAGACTCAATATGAAGTAATTTCTCCAGAGTAACTTTGCTCTCAAATTTGAATGCTTTCTCCTCTTTTTCCATAGCTCAAAATTGTGCTCTTATAGCCTCAATAATGAAATTGAAGGGCCAATTCAAAATGTTTCTAGTATATAGAAGGCCAAAGATTAGAGATCTTTTTTCGTGACATGGAAACCCGACCTCATTTTGTATTTTCTAGCACAAATCCTGATATACGTGATCTGTAGTGGAACATCAAGCATATATGCATATTGCAAAGCAGTTAGGGAGCGTATATGTGGAAAAATATATATTTTTGGCTCTGGATTTATCAGAAAGGGGTTGATAAGTCTGCATAGGGAAATGGGAAAAGGACCTCTATGCAAGATAGCAATGGTGAGTCAAATCTTGATATAACAGATGCCCCCTAATGTGTGAGATTAGAGGACTATATGCGATGGTCGAAATTCATTATAAATAACCCAGAAGTGCAGTGGTAGAGAACCAGCTGGACGAACTCAATTGCTCATTACCTTATGTATTGACTTTTCATACATGGCTTCCAAGAATACAATACAAATCCATGTGGAAAATATACCAACAAGTGTTCATGGTCATGAGTAGGTAAGTATTGTTGAACAACTGAGAGGGGCGGGGGGGTTGAATCAGTTGTTACCATGCTTAAACAATTATGCTTATTTTAAACTCTTCAGAAAGTAATCAATGACAATCACAATAATGCAGGGAAATGAGTAATAGCACTTTCAACATCAGTCACACATATGAGATACACAAAGACAAATATTTCCTGAGGAAACCCATAGAGGGTAAAAAACTCTTCTTATTTATATGATAAGTAATCTTTACATTCTTTACATTATCATACATATGAACACCAACTCATAATGAGGCTGCAACCTCTATTTTGCAAGATGTTACTTGCTGAGAGCACCAACTCTCTGGTTTCTCTAGCACCAACTAGAAGGAAGCAACAACTCCCCAGTTTCTCTAGCACCCACTAGAAGGAAGCACCCACTCCCTAAGTGTTCTAGCACCAACTTCCAGTCACACGGGCACCAACCTATATAACAAAGAACAATAGTTCTCCCTTGCACCACCCTACCACCTTGGTTTCTCTGGCTGCAACTAGAAGGAAGCTACAACTCCCTTTGTTCAAGCACCCACTTGAACCTCTGAGAACAAAATTCGTCCTTAGCACCTCCCTACCACCCTGAAATATAAATCTTTGCTATTATGACTTATTACAATGATATAAAGTTCTTCAATGGCTTATCGGTCTCATCATTGTTCTGCTACACTGCTATGCTCTGTCTGCATCAGTGTCTTCTACACCCTCCTTATGCTTTCTGTTCTTTTGCATTTTATGCTCTCTACGCCATGTCCCTTCAATGCACCATTCCTCTTCTGTGAATTTCTGCTACTACGTTATGCCTCCTTCTTCACACCTCAATCACACTCAACAACCACACACATTTCTTCTTTATTCAACATTCTTATAGTCTCTGTGCACATTCTGCATGCAATATTCTCCTTGCTCTTGCATCCTCTCCCCCGTAATCTCCTCCACATCGAGGTGTTTTCTTCACTTCACTCTTCCACATATATCCCATCTTCTGTTTGCCACATTGTATCTATCTGTTCTACATATCCTGCTCATTGTGAGTGCTCTGCCTGATCATCATGGTAACTCTTCAGTTTCTCTGGTGGTTTTTCCCCACGCATCCATCATCACTGGGTGTTATATCGTGATTCCTTAGCTTCTCTGGCAGTTGAGACTCTTCATCTTCTCTGTCATAGATGAGCTCATCCTCTGGCAGAAACCATCATTTGTTTCTAGTAGTTACACTGTGAAGTGCAACAGTAGCCCTCCGATCTTATTCAAATTCATCTACACTATTGAATTGACTTCATTGAATCTTGCGTTCATTTTTCCATTTCGCACTTTGGCATTTCGACAATCCTGTTGTGTGGCATCTCAATTATTCAAGTCACGATCTTCGAAACTCATAAAAAGGAGCTTGTCACTTCAAGTTTTTCTCTACAACTCTTCAACCATGTGACTACGAGAGGTGACCGATAACTTATTCATATAGTGCTCTCGCGATTTCTCTTTTTGGCATTTCGACATTCCTATGGTGATGAGTTCTTGATGCTCCATGTCCCGATATCTGAAGCTCTGAGATGGAGCTTGATTACACTAGCTCCGATCATTTTGGCATTTCACATTTTGGCCTTTCACGATTCTTGTGATGAAGAGTCTCGTCACTTGACTCTTTCAACTCCTGGTATCCGAAGCTTGAAAATGAAGTCGGATCAACAGTCCACACCCTATATGATTCGACAATCCATATCTCTTCGTGATTTCTCACATCGTGATTTCAGCATTCTTGATGTGAGAGTTATTAACAACTCCACCTCCCAGTCTGTGAAACTCTGAAATGGAGTCAGCTCAAATTTTCGGCGTTTCTCACTTCACAACTTTAGGATTCTTGTCATGAGATTCCTTGACATCTCCAACTCCCAGTATTCGAACCTCCGATATGGAGTCTTTGACATTTCATGATTTCTCATTTCATGACTTCGAGACTCCTATAGTAAGAGGTCCTGACATCCCCAACTCCCGCTATCTGAAATCATCCTCCTTCTTTTGGGATTTCGGTGTTTCGCATTTCGCGATTCTGATACTCCTGTGGTGAAATGTTTTGACACTTCGACTCCTGGTATCCGGAACTGTCTCTTGCTTTTGGGATTTCGGCGTTTCTCATTTCGCGATACTGGGACTTCTGTGGTGAAGTGTTTTGACACTTCAACTCCTGGTATCTGGGAATCCGAAATGGATTTATTTCCTGGTCTATAAAACTCTTGTTGATGTGCCTCTTTTGGGATTTTGGGAGTCTGGATTTCACAACTCTCGGACTCTTGTGTTGAAGAGTCTCAACTCTTGATTTCTCAATCTCTTGATAACCAAAACTCCAAAATGGAGTTTACGCTTCGAATCTTTCCATGCAATTATCCCCGTGCTGCTGATCTTCTTTGCCTACCTATTTTCCATAAAATAAAAAAGCACACTCTTGCACTCTTCGTGCACCTCCACCTCTGCACTATCTCTTTTGAGCTTACGTTGTCCCTGTTTTTCCATCACTATATACTCTGATCTTGCCATCAATGAAAAGCACATCTACCTAAAAACATGCCAACAATATTCCCCTTTGTCATTGATGGAAACCCTCAACGACTGCGCTAATCTGTTAGGAGCTCCAACTGTAGCATCTGGTCCCGATCACTCCTTTTCTCCCCCTTTAACATCAATGTCAAAGAAAACATGCTCCCCCTAAGCTGTTGCAATATTTTTAGGAGGTATCAAATATTCAATCAATACACAACTCCCCCTAATAGGAATGACTCTCTTATGTGTGAGACGCGATGACACCCAGCTTCTGTCGGAGATATTCAAATGGTGTCTTGGCTAGGGGTTTAGTAAATATGTCTGCAATTTGTTCTGTGGTTGGAATGTAATGGACCTTAACAACCTTATTGGTGACCTGCTCTCTCAGAAAATGGTATTTTATGGAAATATGCTTTTTCTTGGAGTGGAATACAGTATTCTTGGACACACTGATGGCACTAGTGTTATCACAATGGATTGTGATCGGTGCAGCATATTTTACCTCCAAGTCTTCAAGTTTCTGAATCATCCATAATACCTAAGTGCAACAGGTAGCAACAACAATGTACTCTACCTCTGTAGTTGATAAAGAAATGGAACCTTGCTTTTTACTCAACCATGCTACTAGTGAATCTCCTAAGAAGAACGCACCTCCACTCATGCTTTTCCTTTCATCCATGCAATTAGCCCAATCATCATATGAGTAGGCTGATAATTGAAAATTCTGATTCTTAGGATACCACAGACCATAAGTCATTGTTTCTTTCACATACCTGAATATCCTTTTGATAGCTATCAAATGACTCTGTTTAGGTGCAGACTGATATCTTCCTACCATTCCAACAACATGCATTATGTCTGGGAAAGATGATGTGATGTACAACAGGCTGCCTATCATTGACCTATATGAACTTTGATCAACATCAAGTGAGTCATCATCCTTGCTTAATTTGCATCCAGTTACCATAGGTGTGCCCACATGTTTAGAATCTTCCATTTGAAACCTTTTCAACATTTCTATTAGATATTTTTCTTGAGAAATGAACATCCCTTCAGACCTCTGAGTAATTTGCAGACCAAGAAAAAATGACAGTTCACCTATCATAGACATTTCAAACTCAGACTCCATGGTAGAAGCAAACCATCTTACCAATGAATCCTTATTACATCCGAAGATGATGTCATCTACTTAGACCAACACAATGAGCAAATCATCACCCTCTGTTTTGATATATAGATTGTTGTCAATTGTTCCTCTCTTGAACCCTTTACCTTTGAGATACGTATCCAGTCTATGATACTAGGCACGAGGAGCTTGTTTTAATCCATATAAATATTTCTTCAGCTTACATACTAAGTCAGGGTTATCATACAGTTCAAAACCCTCTGGTTGTTCCATATAGACTTCTTCATTTAAATCTCCATTTAGAAAAGCTGACTTGACATCCATTTGATAGAATTTAAACCTTTTATGACAAGCATAGGCAAGAAATATTCTTATAGCTTCTAACCTTGCTACGAGCACAAATGTATAGCCTTTATAGATTCTTATTCTTATTTGAGCATAGCCTTTATAGACCAGTATTGCTTTGTTCCTGACAACTTGTCCTTGCTCATTCAACTTATTCTTAAAGATCCATTTGGAACCAATGATATTTTTACCTTCCGGTCTATGAACCATCTCCCACGTATTGTTTTTCTCAATATGATCAAGCTCATCATTCATTGCTTTAACCCAAAGGTCATCTTTGCTAGCTTCATTAAAGTTCTTGGGTTCCATCATGGATATGAAAGCTATATGTGAATGTTCGGTGTTTTTGATTAGCTTTCTCCTAGTTTGTACACCTTTGTCTTTTTCACCAATTATTTGATTTGCAGGATGATTCTTTTGAGTGATTCTAAAGGAGGAATTTGAAGTTTTCTGTTGATTTGATTCAGTCTGAGTATCCATGTCTTCATCTGATTCAGAGTCTTCATTTTCTAATTCTTGGGCCTGTTCATCTTTAGCTTTAGTTGTGTCTTCTGTAGAAGACTCATTACTGTACACCTCTCTTACTGGGATTCCCTCATCAACTTTCACATCAATACAATCAACCATTTTATGCATCCTCTTATTATAGTGTATGTATCCTTTGTTGTTTGTAGCATACCCTAAGAAGATACCTTCATCAACCCTGTCATCATATTTTCCAAGGTTCTCATCATTATTCTTTATGTAACATTTGCTCCCAAAGACTTTGAAGTGTTTAATTGAAGCAGGTCTCCCATACCACAGTTCATAAGGTGTCTTGTCACTTTGTGGTCTGAGGTGGGCTTTGTTAAGAACATGAAATGTTGTGTGTATTTCTTCTACCCAGTAGGTTTGACCAATGTTCTTCTCATTCATCATTGACCTGACCATTTCCTGCACTATTTTGTTTTGCCTCTCAACTACTCCATTTTGTTGTGGAGTTCTTGGGATGGTGTATTTTCTCTTGATCCCATGCTTATCATAGAATTCCTTGAAGTCACTTGACATAAACTCTCCTCCTCGGTCTGATCTTACTATCTTTAACCTCTTGTCTGTTTGAGTCTCAGTTAAAGCCTTAAATATTTTAAACTTCTTAACAGCTTCAGCTTTTTCTTTGAGAAAGGAAACCCAAGTAAGTCTGGAGTAATCATCAATAATCAGCATGAAGTAGTTTTCTTTATCTGTGCCTTCCTATATTGATGGTCCACATAAATCCATATGAACTAGTTGGAGTGGTTTCTCTATTGAAGTAAATCTCTTGGACTTAAAATGTGTCCTATTTATCTTTCCTACCTAGTAGGGTTTACACATTGAATCTTGGGGCTTTGATATTCTCAGAAGATCTTTTACTGCCTTGATATTTTTGAGTTTGATTAAGTGGTCAAAGTTTAGATGTCCAAGTCTCCTATGCCATAACCAACTTTCATCATTTTTTATTAAATGACATTCTTCTCTATTTTCTTTCAACACATATACATTATTTTATGTCCTTATGCCTTTGGCCACCACTTGTCCTGAGTTTACAGACTTTATCTTGGAGTCCTTCGATGTGAACACCACTTCACATCCTCTGTCACACATTTGACTTACATTGAGAAAATTATGTTTCAACCCATCTACAAGTAGAACATCTTGGGGTTTTCCTTTTCCATTATTTAAACTCACCATCCCTTTACCCTTTATTTTACCTGGAGCATCATTTCCAAAGGTTACGTTTCCTAATTTTCTTTCACTTAGAGATAGAAACTTACCTTTGTCTCCTGTCATATGTTTGGAGCTTCCACTGTCTATATACCAAGGGTTCATTTTTCTTTGAGCTGACAACACTAATCCACACTTCTCACTTTCTTTCTTCTTCCAAACCTTGACATTTTCAGCAAGGGAATTCAAATCTGGTTCATAGTTTCTTAATCGACAGTCAACAGATTTATGTCCATAGTAACTATGACAGATGTAGCATTCAATCTAATTGTTAAATATTTTAAAATTATTGTTGCAGTGTTGTCTACTCATTGACTGTTGATTATTTCTTGACCTCCTTAGTTGCATGTCCCTAGACTTCATTTGGCAATTTGCAATTTGTGAAGGTTTGTTACTTGGCTATATCATTCTTTGTTGTGGAAAGTATTTATTCCTTTGAAATATTAATTGATTATGTCTAAGTCTTAAGGAACAATTTACAGCTTTGTGACTAAAGTTAGAACAGTAGAAACAATAGCCATAGAAAAGTTCTTTGTACCTAAAAGATGGTTGTCTTCTTTGAGCAAATCGATTTGTTCCATGCTAATGACATCTTTCAGTAGGGAGCACATTATTTCTTTGTTCTACAGATTCAATCATGGCACCTTTTTCTTTACTCGTCCTGGGCAACTGATTGTCTTCCTTTGTCTCTGCAGGTTTGTTGTTGTCATTGGTTGTAAATTTGACAAACTTGATGGGTTCTTCGTTTCTTGGCTTACCACTGCTTGATCCCTCTTCATAACCCAAACTAGTTTTCAGCTTTGGATTCCTTTGCTGATTTAGAATGGTGGATAATCCTTCTGAGGCTTTGATACTTGACAGATTTTAATTATACAAAGCTTGAAACTTCTCCATCTCTTTCCTAGTTTTTACTACTTCTTGTTCTAAGGATTCACATCTTGCCTTCTTTTCTAATAACTGTCATTTCAGAATGTCTTCAATTTTCTTTTCCTCTTCTAATTCCACTTTTAGTAGGACAAGGTCTTCATCAGGTTCTTTATTGTCTTTCTCGAACTGTGTCATCAATTGTCTTTGTTTTTTGTTCTTAATTCTTACTCTATCAATCTCTTCCAATGCATTGATCAATTCTCCTTCCATGTCAACCATAGCTTCTTCTTCATTAGCATCACTTCCTGTGTTGTTATTATCATAATCCTATTTGGCCATAAGTATGAAGTCATTTAGTTTATCTTCAATAGAGGAGTCATTGTCTTCATCATCTGAAGGATCATCATTGTTTATGCAAAGACGTTTCTTCTTAAAGTTATTCTCTTTAAAGAAATTTTTGTGTTTGTACTTCTCCTCATCATCACATGTATGATCCTTTCCTTTGTGAGGACATTTATTTGCAAAATAACCTATCCTACCATAGTTGAAGCATTTGAAAGGCAATTTACCTTTGTATTTTTCTGATCTCTTCTTCAGTCTCTTCACAAAATTTTCTTCAATTTCATCGGGCTCAGAATCCTCATTCTTGTCTTCTTTAAATGATGCTTCTATGGAGGTGGGTTTATCTTTAACTATTCTCATTTCATACGCATCCAATGTTCCTAGAAGTTGATCAAAATCTAAGGTTTTTAGATCATTAAGTTATTCTATAGCAGAGACCTTCGGGTTGAACCTATCTGGGAGAGATCTCAAGATTTTCTGAACTAAAGAAGGTTCCTCAATTTTTTCACCAAGTGCCTTCATTGGATTTACCATTTCTTCTACTCTCAGAAAGTATTTTCCAACAGTTTCATCTTATTTCATCTTTAGTTGTTCAAACTGTATTCTGTAGGTTTGAAGCTTGGTGTCCTTTACCTTCTCAATTCCTTCATAACTGTTAATGAGCTTGTCCCACATTTCTTTGGCAGTTCCTAGGTGCATAACTTTTATGAATTCTGCTTCTACAAGCCCACTCAATATAGCATTCATAGCCTTAGCATTGAAGCTAAATTCTAGCTTGTCATCCTTATTAGCTAGTACAACTAGCTTTACATAACCACTATCTACCACATCCCGGACATATGCTCCTAAAGCCATTAAGTAGGTTCTCATTCTCACTTTTCAGAAGGAAAAGTTTGCTCCATTGAACAGAGGGGCCTTATTGGTTGAATTTCCTTCATGGCTTGACATGTTTAAGATCTAGGATCTACCCTTAGAAAAAAGGGGCATGCTCTGATACCAATTGTTGAACAACTGAGAGGGGGGGGTGAATCAGTTATTACCGTGCTTAAACAATTATGCTTATTTTAAACTCTTCAGAAAGTACTCAATGAAAATCAAAATAATGCAGGGAAATAAGTAATAGAACTTTCAACATCAGTCACACATATGAGATATACAGAGACAAATATTTCTTGAGGAAACCCATAGAGGGTAAAAACATCTTCTTCTTTATATGATAATTAATCTTTACTTTCTTTACATTATCATACATATGAACACAAAATCATAATAAGTCTGCAACCTCTGTTTTGCAAGCTACTACTTGCTGAGAGCACCAACTCTCTAGTTTCTCTAGCACCAACTAGAAAGAAGCAACAACTCCTAGTTTCTCTAGAACCCACTAGAAGGAAGCACCCACTCCCTAAGTGTTCTAGCACCAACTGGATGGAAACACCAACTTCCATTCACACAGGAACCAACCTTTATAATAGAGAACAATAGTTCTCCCTTGCACCACCCTGCCACCCCAGTTTCTCTGGCTGCAACCAGAAGGAAGATACAACTCCCTTTGTTCAAGCACCCACTTGAACCTCTGAGGAAAACAGTCCTCCCTAGCACCTCCCTACCACCATGAAATATAAATCTCTCCTATTATGACTTATTACAGTGATATAAAGTTCTTCAATGGCTTACCGATCTCATCAATGTTCTGCAACACTATGTTGCTCTGTCTGCATCAGTGTCTTCTGCACCCTCCTTGTGCCTTCTGTTCTTTTTCCTTTTATGCTCTCTATGCCATGTCCCTTCAATGCACCATTCCCCTTCTGTTCTTTTCTACTGCTGCATTCTACCTCCTTCTTCACACCTCAATCACACTCAACAGACACACACATTTCTTGTTTTTTCAACATTCTTATAGTCTCTATGCACCTTCTGCACGCAATCTGCACCTTGCTCTTGCATCCTCTCCCATGCAATCTCCTCCACATCAGGGTGTTTTCTTCACTTCACTCTTCCACATCTATCCCATCTCCTATGTGCCACATTGTATCTGTTTGTTCTGTATCTCCTGCTCATTGTGATTTCTTTGCGTGATCATCGTGGTAACTCTTCAGTTTCTCTGGTGGTTTTTCCCCACACATCCATCATCACTGGGTGTTATATCAAGATTCCTCATCTTCTCTGGAAGTTGAGACTCTTCGTCTTCTCTGTCATAGATGAGATCATCCTCTGGCAGAAGCCATCATTTGTTTCTAGCAGTTACATTGTTAAGTGCAACAGTGGCCCTCTGATCTTATTCAAATTCATCTACACTATTGAATTGACTTCATTGAATATTGTGTTCATTTCTCCATTTCTCACTTCATCATTTTGACAATCCTGTTGTGTGGCATATCGACTGTCCAAGTCACGATCTTCAAAACTCTGAAAAAGGAGCTTGCCGCTTCAAGTTTTTCTCTACAGCTCTTCGACCATGTGACTATGAGAGGTGACCGAGCACTTATTCATATAGTGCTCTCGATATTTCTCTTTTTGGCATTTCGACATTCCTGTGGTGATGATTTATTGATGCTCCATGTCCCGGTATCCAAAGCTATGAAATTGAGCTCAGTTGCGCTAGCTCCGATCATTTCGGCATTTCGCATTTCAACCTTTCACGATTCTTGTGATGAAGAGTCTCGTCACTTGACTCTTCCAACTCCTGGTATCCGAAGCTCCAAAATGGAGTCAGATCAACGGTCCACACCCTAGATGATTCGAAAGTCTAGATCTTTTCATGATTTTTCACATCGCTATTTCGACATTCTTGATGTGAGAGTTCTTGATAACTCCACCTCCCAGTCTACAAAACTCTGAAATGGAGTCAGCTCAACTTTTTGGCTTTTCGCACTTTGCAACTTCGGGATTCTTGTCGTGAGAGTCCTTTACATCTCCAACTCCTAGTATCTAAACCTTCGGTATGGATTATTTGACATTTCATGACTTTAGATTTCATGACTTCGGGACTCCTGTAGTAAGAGGTCTTGACATCCCCAACTACCGGTATTCGAAATCATCCTCCTTCTTTCAGGATTTTGGCGTTTCGCATTTCATGATTCCAGGATTCCTGTGGTGAAGTGTTTTGACACTTCAACTCCTTGTATGTAGAACTGTCTCCTGGTTTCAAGATTTCAACATTTTTCATTTTGCGTTATGAGGACTCCCGTGGTGAAGTGTTTTGACACTTAAACTCCTAGTATCCAAGACTCCGAAATGGAGTTATTTCCCAGTCTATAAAACTCTTGTTGATGTGCCTCTTTCAAGATTTCAGGATTCCAGATTTCCCAACTCTGGTACTCCTATGTTGAAGAGTCTCAACTCTTGACTTCTCAATCTCCTCATAACCAAAACTCTGAAATGGAGTTTATGCTTCTAATATTTCCATGCAATTATCCCTGTGTTGTTGATCTTTGTTTCCTGCCTATTTGCCATCAAATAAACAAGCACACTCTTGCACTCTTCATGCACCTCTGCCTCTACACTATCTCTTTTGAGCTTACATTGTCCCTATTTTTCCATCGCTGCATACTCTGATCTTTCCATCAATGACAAGCACATCTACCTGAAAACATTCCAACAAGTATAAATGTAGTTACATGCCAATAGTTGTCATAGTCAAGAACAAAGCCAAGTGAAACCAGTCTCAAAATCAATCTGAAGATATCTGTATACCATGTAGTACAATCTAATATTCCATGATCACTGAAGACAAATAGGTACTGGTCCAATGAAATGGAAACAATAGCTTAGGAAAGTTGCATCTACAAAGTGATGTCTTCAAGTCTTCAATACAATCCGCCAATGGTGCAAGTACACATCATGTGAATAAATGAGTTGAGGTTGAACACGATGAGACATCATTTGATTACTGATCATTGAGGTATACCGTTAACAAATGTGAGACAGCCTACCAATGATGAAAGTAGGTATCAAGGCATCAATTACATCTCTTACAAATGTGAATAAAGGAGCTCCTGTCAAACACTTGACAGATCCATTGATCAGGATACATTGATGTAATCCCATCTGTCAATCATGAGAGAGCCTGTCACTAATGACTGCAAGCCTCAAGGTACTCATAAAACTCTAGGTCTCGTATCCAGAATACATGAGTTGAATTCAATGGAAAGAGACCCACTGAAAGGAGATCATTAAGGCATCTCTCATCAGCCAGCATGAGGAACAAAGTAGGAGCTTCATGATTTGGTTGAGATTGGACGAAGAACATGTTCACAAACCAACGACTATGTTCATCTTTTGCATGTGCCAAATGCAAGTGGTACATGAAAAAGACCCTCTGAATAATAGCCAATGATGAAAACTGCTAACAAAGGTGAGGAAACCACCAATAAGGCTAATGGCATCCAAGACACCACACGAATCCCAAAGTGTGAATAGATGTCTTGCCATCGAACACAAGGGGAACCACCCAGTCAACGACCCCTGATGAAATGTCAATTGCTGGGTTCAAGGTTACCTACCAATGATGAAAGTAGGACTAGGTTGCATCATAAGACCAAAGTATCATGTGATTCTGAGACAAACAGAGGGTATGGCCAACATGAAAAGTCAAGATATTTGAGGAGTGGTCGACATAGGTTGATAGAATTCCTTTGAACAAGAGCATGAGACATATGGTGGACTCTGGCAGCATAGACTTAATGATGTGATGTCACATACCCACTACGAAAATCAAACTTTTTCATTGATTTCTCAACAATCAGAATCCATGAAATCATATAGCGCAGGCTAGCTCTTTCCTTTTCCCACCTCCATATGATTGTAGTTCATGACTATGGGCCGAATCATCATGGCATCTTTTCACACTTTGCGACTTGGTGCTACCAGAATGTAGAGTCTCTCGACTTTGCAAACCCCAAAGCTTGAAACAATGAAACGCCGAACCCTGACGGGGCTAGCGAGGGGTAAGTTTATCTATTGGGGTCTTGTCTACGTGACCCTATATTGTGTCCATGTGCTTAAGCCAGCCAAGAGCTTATCGACTTTTCATGATTTAGGGAATCACGATATATGACTTCTACCTTCCCCCATTCAAATCCCTGAAACTTTTGAGGCCTCCAAAATTTCCCTCCAAAGGGAGATCGACGGCTGTAAGCCTCTCTTGATCCAATGGTATGGATCCTTTTGGGGTTTTGGTACTCAAAAGTTCGAAATGCGATGACTCCAAGACTCTTCATCATTCAAATCTCTGAATTCCGATAGGGAAATTCATGTAAGAGATCGACAGCTCTTAAGAGTGTGGATCCAACGGTCCATAGGATTTTTTGACATTCCCTTGACTCTGACCGCTCACCACGTGTCTCCCTTGATGGATGGTCTCAATTCCTTCGGGACTTCTCCTCTCCACTACCGTGCGTATCAGAATTTCGGGTATCGGGATTTCGTGATTTGTGAAGGAAAGGTTTCTTGCCTTCTTAGTTTCCTGGATGCCAAAACACCGAAACGTCGACCGACAACCACATGTCCTTTTGATGGACGGTGGCGACCTTCAGCCAAGATCAATGGTCATGACCTTTTTGGGATGATCAATGGTCATGATCAAATCCCGGCTTTCCTCAATCGCATTCACATGTTACGCCATTTCGGGGTTTCAGTGATCGAAATTTCATGACTCGCAAAGACAAGGGTTCTTGTCCTTTCATTTTCCCAGGTGTTGAAATGCCAAAGAGATTACCAGTAGCCACTTATACTCACTCAAATGGATGGTCCTCATTGTTTCATGATTTCGCGACTCGCGACCCCCAGTGACACAAATCCTTTGTAAACTCGAATCCCCGGTATTTGAAATACCGATGGACTCTCGATCTCCGCCACGTGTCCTTCATGGATGGATGGTATAGATCTATATCGGGACTTTCACCATGGAGTGTCCCGATCCCTTGTCATCAGGACTCCCAGAATCCCAAATTTCGAATCCCCGATACCGACTCCTCTCTCGGGACTTTCTCCCTTGTTCACGAGAGCTTAACCCTCATGCATCTCTTAATAGATCCAACGGCTGTCGGGTTTTTCTAGATAATATTTGATGGCTCAGATATGTCCCACATCACACACTCTCCCACTACTCTCTGGACGTGGAAAAACCAATGGTCCAAATACTCCCACAGAACTTGGGGATCTAGGGTCCTGATTTCCTTGCTATTCATGAAGATAGAGGAAAAGGGGCAAGGTATGTAATGCCCTTGTTTCTTTCATCAATATAATGGTCATGAATGACCATGGATCTTCTGACGGGATCTCATCTTTTGATCGATACTTATCCCTACGCTGCTACTTCATGATTTTAAGAGGGTCATTCCTCCTCGTAGAGGGTTGTTAAGATTTGCACATTCAAGTCCTTTTTCCAGGTTCTTGGTAAACCTTTCCAAGGAGGGAATCTCTGTGAAGAGATCTATTCTGGGGCATTCTTGGAGACAGATAAGGGGAAACAAATTCCTGAGAAAGGACTGGAAGTATGACTTGGTTCAAATTATGCATAATTAAATTCATTTATCAACACAAGCCATGTGTGGTTTTTCTGTTATATGCATACATCTACCATTTCTTATCAAAACACTGCACAAACATTCTTATACTGTAATCGTTCACAATTTCACAGTTTATGAGAATATATGTCAGCATATGAATTTCAAGATGCAATATGTAAAACACTTATCAGAAATAACACCAGAAGGGAGTACAACTGCTGAGAGGGGTGCTCATTTCCACCCAACCGTAGGCTCAGTGACTCCCAGCAAATTTACCACTAGCCACCCCCGAGCTAAGACCATGATGCTGTGAGACTGCGTCTCTATTTTCTAGTGACTAGGAGCAAAGGTTACTCTCCTTCCTCTCTGCTATCACCCACTCTGCATAATGCCAGAGTTCTCTTTCTCCCCTCGTGTCGTCCCCCTCAATCGCTTCTCCCCCATGCCTTATCCTCTTGCGAGGTTGTGTGTGGCACGATTTCCCTCGCAATGGTCAGGCCTGACGGCTCTACGGATAGGTGGTTCACCTCCCCATCCCTCATTAATTCCTGAGGAGCCATCTACCTACCAACCTATGAGACATTTAATTCATGGCCAGCGAGCCTCTTTTGGTTCTCCGGGCCAGTGGAGTCCAAATACGGTATTGATTTTCAGTGGAAGTTAACGCCACCATTCTAGGTTCCTTCCACTGCCTTTCTCTAGCCATCGTGGTCTCTTTTTCAGCATATCCCCTCTCAACAGTCCTAATATATATATATATATATATATATATATATATATATATATACTATTCACATTCATCGACCTTTTCCACAAGGTCCATTCACATCACACATTCACATTTCTGAGTTTTCCACAGTTCTTGGCCAGTCCAGTTATTTTTACAAACTGGGGGAAACAGGGTGTTACATGTGACAACTAGATGCAGGAGACATCCATAATGTTCTCTATAGTGACTGGAAGATTAACCAGTCGGTAGAGAAAATTTTGTAACGAGATCAGCACTCCTAAGGCCATGCTAAACCCAAAATTATGATGACACAAGGACTCAATAAATTTTTGATCTGTTCGAAGGAAACACAATTGCTTCTAATTACAATATAGTACTCCCCTCCCACCTGTCTTTTTTTTTTTTCATAACAAGTGAATGCTATGATACAGAGGAGGGAACAAGTGTTGCAAGTAAGAAAAACTAGTTCCAGCAGAAAAATGTATCTATGCTCAATGCAAGGAAATGCATGCAGGAGATGGACATTTAGGGTGATGTTCCCTCCAAGGTATAGGGTGTCAAATTGTGAAGGATATAAACAAGGCTCTGCTTGGTTGAGGATGCAATTTGCTTGGGACATGGTTTATAATGCAAAGCGAGAACCAGCTAAAGGCTCAATACTGCAAGAAAGAGCATGAGATGCAATCACAACTTAATGCCAAAAAAGTCCTTTTTTATATATTTTAGTCTACTTGTTGTGAAAAAGGGGTAAACTTGTGCCAAATAGATGTCTTTTCAAATCCAATTTATGAGTGTGAAAAATACAAGTTCACTCGATGATCTTTTCCATTTTTGATAGAGAGTTGAAAAATAGTTTAACTAAGACTCATGATCTTTCAAATCCAATTTTAACGAGTGTGAAAGGGACAAATCACTCAACGAACTTTTCAATTTTTCCCCGAGTCCAATGCTAGGATATTCAAGAGGAAAGGGTATATATACACTTCTTGCAGTGAGACAACAAGCGTGTATATACGACTGTCAAGGCAAAACGAGCATATATGCTTTAAAACAAGGCCAGGCAAGGGTAAAATGCTGAAAAATTAGACCCAGAGTGAATAAAATCTATCCAGTAGTGATATGACAAGAAACACAAATGAAAAAGAGCAAGGTAAGAAGAAAAAGGTACTTCAACACTTAGAAGGAATATCTCTCCCCAGTGAAATCACCAATTTCGTTAAAAGGGAAAAACTCTCTATGGCCAAGGGTAAACCACAACAGACAGGTATGACTGTAGAAATCAACTTATTTCCAACATGTGCTATATAAACTAATGTGCAATACGAGGAAGAAGACTACCTCGATCCAATCATTTGATGTCATTCCATCGTTGAGCACTTTGACCCAAAGCTTTACACCTGTAAGAAGTTCTCAGCAAACAAGCGATGAAAGTACATAGTGATAATATATCAAATGACTTAGCACATGAGATAGCACAATCCATTAATAAACATTACAAACATTCCCATGGCTAATAATGCAGGAGCATCGTCAACAACAAGCGAGCGTGGGACAAACGCTGATGCATTTTGGCACATGATGAATTGTTTGAAATGTTTTGAAGTGGATACGCCAAACTTAAATGAGACAATTAAGAAAGGGCACACTTGTAGATTGTAATCATACCTTGAGTGTCTCGCTATCGTATGAAGGACTAAGAGGCATTTATGCTAGTAAATGTAAGTATGTAGCTTTGAATTCTTAGATTAGACAGTTTAGGAGCCGGAGGGAAAATGGATATAGACACCCTCACTTGTATCATTGTCACATTAGCAGCATAATCAATCAAGAGAGCATAGAGAAGAAGAAGCAGAGAGCTGTGTAGAGTAAAAACCCATGTACAAAAGTTCTGGATTAATACAAAGATCTTTACATCAGACTCATGGTGTTCAATTGCTTTCTGTGTTTGTACATGCTGATTGATTTATGTTTGTTTACTCTTTGTTATGCATTTGCTTTGATGCGTGAATGTATGATTTCATATTTAATGTCTGAAATCTGAAGAGAGGGAGAGTAAGAAAATGAGTTTCAATTGTTTCTTTGTTTGAGCAAGAGTTTTCCTACAAGGAGTGCAGTGAAATTTTCCACAAGGTGTGCGTTGACAGAAGTCAGAGTTCGTCTCTCCAAGATCAGGAGGGATAACATTTTTCTCATTCTCGCAGAAGTGCAAGTTAAGCACAGGAGTTGTGCAAGGAGTGCGTAGGCCAAGTGAAGTCTCAGAGTTACAACCTGAGTGAAATTTTTGAAAGACTGTTATCGCAGGGAGTGTGCAGAGTCGAAGAGGTTCAAATACTTCAAAGTATTTGAAGAATTGTCGCAAGGAGTGCATGCAGGAGTCTTCTTGAAGACTCGAGTTGTGGAGAAAGCTCAGGAGGGATAAAGTCTTTGAAGTTTTTGAAGAGAAGCTCAAGAGGGCTAGTGGCTTGAAGTGTTGTAAGAAGGCGCAGCGACGTTGTTTTGCAGGTGGATGAGTTTCATGGAAAAACGCTTTGTTCATTTCATAAGAATCGTCAAGGAGAAATTGGATGGTCGGAATTCTCCATGGAGAATTCATGAAGTTCTAAGAACCGTCAGATTGTGCAGAGGAGCAGGGGAATTACAGTTTAAAACCTTTACATCAAGATTCATGAGGTTGCGAAAGGCGAAGTCGCGAAACCATAAAAGAATCTAAGCCATCCATCAGAAGGAGGACACGTGTCACGAGATCACCCGTATTGGGGATTCGAACATCGGAGGTCAGAAAGAGAAGTCCTTCAACTTCAAGAGTAGCAAAGTCACGAGAGAATCAAAGCCATCCATTTGAGGAGGACAGGTGGCAGATATCAAGGGATCTCGCGAACTCGGAGGTTCGCAAGGTGAGAGCCCAAAGATTGGGTGCACCAAGTCGCGAGTGGCGAAATCACGAGGAGCTAGGACAGTCATAGGATTTGAGCCAACAGGGGTTGTTGAATCACTCACGTAATCTCATTTTAGGGTTTCATGAGTTGAAGAGCCGAAATCTTAGCATCAGGATTCGTGAAGTCGCGAAGTCCGAAACTCCAAAAAGGCGGGAAGTTCCGTTGTGGGACCTGTGTTGACGACGTGTCAGAATTTCATCATTTTGGCATATCGGTGGAAAGGAAGTCGATAATTTTGTCTCTAAAGTCCCAAAGTTGCGAGTTGCGATAAGGAGTAGCAAGGAGTTCGGAGTCTCGGCACTTCGGGTGTCGGGGTACAAAGGAGGTAGTGCTTCGGGAAGCGAAGTCGTGAAGTGCCGAAGCTGGGCATGAGGGACACGTGGCAGAACCACAAGGTGGGCCTGGGAAATAGACAAGCGGACACAGGCCACTTATTGGAAGGAGTTAATAATCCATTTAATTCTCGCATCTCAGGGATTCGCGAGATAAGAGCACGAGAGCTCGACATTGAAACTTGCTAAGTCACGAGTAGCGAGAACGTGAGGAGAAAAGTCAACATCGCTTCTCAGGGTTTCATGAAGGGAAGGTGCCAAGATTAGACACTTGAACTCACAAAGGTATGAGTAGTGAGAGGTGCTAGCGCTTAGCCTAGCCGGTGGTCACGCAAGGAAGGAGCTGACAGAGGAAGAGCCATACCTGTATCGACATTTCAGGTATCACGATATTGGAAGGGAAGAGTCGGGAGCCTCGACTCACGAACTCGCGAGTGGTGAGTTGTGACAAGCCATTTTGGAATTGGGCCTTGGTCATAGCACCATGGTCACACAAAAGGGCGGAGCTTGCATCTAGTGTTGTTTAGACAAGAGAGCTTCTGAAAGGACCCATTGATCGATTGAAATTGAGATTCTAGCAGGGAATCGAAAGAGCCGATCCGGCTGTTGTTGGGAAAAATACCCTACGGACTAGCAAACTAGGGTCAGACTTGCATGCAGATTTTGACCGTAAAGAAATTACTTTTTAGCCTACCACCCAAAACTTAAACCCCTCTTTCACAATACATGCATGGAAAGAAACTACTAACATTTTTACTGATGTTTGGTGAAGATCGTCCGTTGCGCTTTGCCCACTTACTTGCGCTGCTCCTTCCAAAGATAATCATGCAATCAAGACAAACACTATGCATGCATGCTACTTTTCTACTTGAGGGTTAGAAATTAAGCATAAATTAAACAAATCATAGATAACTCATGCATTGGGATGGGAAAAGTATTCTTTTATTATTTTCAAAATGAATCAACTTACAATCAAAGTCAAGATTAGCCACCGCAAGAAGGGTATATATACACTGCAAGAAGTGTATATATACCCTTTCCTCTTGAATATGTATAATTGATTGATTGAGAAATCCATTGTATAATTGGTAATATCAGGAGGCTCCACTCACACTGGAGTTAAGCACGAGGTCACACAAAGTTTGTTGAAGGGACAACCCCTGGATACTCACCTAGCATCAGAGACATTTCTATGGATTTATTCATATTTGGGGTTCTTGCTAGTATCCATACCTCTTTGAGAGGCAGTACTTTCAAGGTTTCGAGATTTTCTACCCTACCCATACGGTAATCTAGAATTATGATTGTTCACCTGTGCATTGGTTATATAGTTGTTGATTAGTTTCTTGACTTAGGTTTATCATAGGTTACTTGCAGGGGTTATTCTACTTGTATCCTAGGTCAGATAGGGGTCGGACAACACACAACCTTTATGGAAGATAACCTCTCCGGGGGGATCTGACCGACTAGTTGTTAAGCCTACGAGGGCCCTTATAACTGATTCGGTTACCTCCAAACTTTAGCAAGGAGTCTCAGGTCCCTCCTAGATGAGGCATACCTTCTTTAGCGAGGGAGGCCACTCAGCCACTTTAGCCCATTTGCATGCATATTGGTCGTTTGACTTTTTGGTATGCTCTTTGATTACTAGTTGACCCTAGGTCTATGGTTTTTGGTTTCATTATTATGGATAGTGGAGTGCCTTTTACTCCATTCACTGCT
>JASDQU010099889.1:0-16420 GCA_032191745.1 Picea mariana | reverse complement strand
CTCTGGTTGTGTGTGGCCCCTTTGTGGCTCGGGGGGATGAGGGGGAAGAAGAGTA
Organism: Picea mariana; assembly: GCA_032191745.1. Classification (NCBI taxonomy): domain Eukaryota; kingdom Viridiplantae; phylum Streptophyta; class Pinopsida; order Pinales; family Pinaceae; genus Picea; species Picea mariana. Next base: position 16,365 of record JASDQU010099889.1, on the reverse strand, counting down.
CCCCTAGCATTTGGCTGGGAGGTACCAGTGAGTTCGTTGTTGTCGGCAAGTAGGAGCAGGAGCAGGAGCGGCTGGAGCGTCAGAACCATTGCTGCAAACAAATCAGGCCAAGGTATGTTACTGAAACGAGTAGAGTAGAATGCACAGTGATTTCTTGCTTCGATTATGGTTATATTATCACTTGGGAGGGCGTAAAGGTTCATTCTATGACTGTAAAATAGTATTTGTTTGCCTTCTGGACTGGGATAATGTTTATTTTCATTTCTGGACTGGGTTAATACATTCCCTGGTCCGCGTAAAGTTATATTGGTATGGAGGGTGTCATGTGACATATGGCTGCGTGAAACCTTCCCCTTCTCTGGTATTAATGTTGCCTGCGAGAAGTAGAGGCCCGTGGATTCCATTTCTTCTTTTTGGTCTCGCTTGTAATAGTTATTGTCTACCTTTGATATAATCCCTGTTATGAACATAACCCTTGACTTCGGTGCATGTATTATACTTCAAATGAGCTAGGGTTGAAGCTTGTTCCTTTTAAAATGAGTTTGTACTCCTGATATGTGGCCTTTACTGTGTTTTGTTACCCTTTAACCCTTCACCATGACCTCATTTTTGAAGCTATGCACGGGCTGTACCTTTCATTTTTTTTTCTTCTGATAGCTGAGACCATTGACGTGATTTGTAACAGAACAGATCCCTGCGCTACTGTATTAGATCCTTTCGTCTCTGTACTTTGGTGCGCCAGCCACTATTACCTTGCTCCCATCTTATAGATCTTTTACACCATATACAGTCGAGAAATTTTTTTAATATGGAAGACCAAAAAAAAAAAAAACCTCCACAACGACTTATAGCTACACGCCTAAAATCTTGGTTCAACTACACCCTTCAAGGCGAGTTTAATAAATATAAAGCTTGGCAGAGCATTTTCAGTTGAATTAATTCTGATGATAAGCAACGAATAAGTTAAATGAACGTTGGGTTGATTGACATTTGATTGCGGTTGGCAGACATTTAGTTCTGGAATGTTTTATTTGATTGCTGGAAAGTTTGGTTGATTGTCGTCCATTACTCTCTCCGGTGCCTGCAGTGTAATTTGATTTTGATTCACAGTGCCAGTATTCACTTGTAATGAAGGGCGACGGGTTTCTGGTTGTTTGATTGCTGTACTATTCACACTCCAGTGACAGCTGTGTATATCGGATTTTAACCCGAGTGTCGTTATATACGTGTGATGAAGGAGGGCAGGCAGTTTTGGTTTTGGTTGTTCAATTGTTGACCATTACTCTTCCTGCGACTGTGGTGCGAATTGGACTTGATCCACTGAGCCGTATACATATTCTTTAATGGCCATGTAGTAGACTCGATCCACTAACCGATTCCAATGACAGCTGGTGTGCCTTGTCAATGAGTTTTTACATAATAAATTTGAGATAACTTTTCCTGGAAAAAGGTTAATTGAGCGTGGTAATGAGAGGTCCCTTGATTTTAATTCTCAGCCGTAGCATCTCTCAAACTCTACAGGAAATTTTTGTTTACTGTCATTTTGCCGCCAGCTAGTCATTCCTCGTTGGTTAAATCACTGTCATTATCCCTGCGCCCTAGGCCATAAATTTTCACTGCCGACTACTGACAGACAGCCTTATGCCTCGACAAGATAAATCGTTGCTATCTAGCACTTGTCCCAGGGTCATTAAATTTTTGTTATTGCCAATAGTCATTGCCAGATAGTCACTTTCCTTGTTTTGGGTAAATCGTTAATTCTCTTGGCGTTTGCTGTCTCAAGAAGTCGGTTGAACATGCTGTCCCATTTAAGCATAAATTTATTTCGTTGAATCCTTGGGGTTATGGTGCTGCTTGACTCACCTGCCAGTGATGCGATTTGATTTCAATATCCGCTCAACCACAGTTAGGTCTGGGGACATTTAGGGTTTTACTTACTTGGCATTGTTTGCTGCAGTGTTAAGATTATTTAATGAAGACGTTAATGCAAGTCGATTTGCAATGATAATAACAGTTTAAATGTAATGGTAAAATTATTATAATAATATTAATAATTGACTGTTCATGTAGGCAGAATTGCAATGATAAGATATAATTAAATGCAATAGTATTATTTTTAATGGAAGATTTCTTTTGGTAGAATGGAAATGATAGGTAATAGTTAATTGCAATTAGTAATATTCTTAATCGAATATTAGTGTTGGTAGAACTAAAATGATAAGTCAATGTTTACTTGCAATGGCTTAATTGAAATAATAAAATTATTTAAATGATATATTAGTGTCGGAAGAATTGCAATGGTAAGTCCCTATTTAATCGTGATGGTTTACTTGAATAATTATATTATTTTGAAATGATAATGCTGGCGGAATGGCGAGGTTAAGTAATTGTTAAATCTAATATTAGTATTACTTATTGAATTGGGAATGCTGGTAGATTAGCATAGTTAAGTAATTGTTACTTAATGAGTAGTTGCAATGTTATTATTATTTAATGGAGATGTCAATTCTAGTGGAAATGCAAGTTAAGTAGTGGGTTAATGATCACCTTTATGGTTATTTGTTGTTGCAATTCAATATCMTTTAATTGAATCTTTTAACTGAAATGTTAATACTAGTAGAAACGCAATGATAAGAATAGTTTAATGCAATAGACTATTATTAATTGCATGTTCATGTTGGTAGAATTGCAAAGATAGGTAATAGTTTAAATGCCATAGTAATATTATTAATGGAATGTTCATGTTGATAGAATGGCAATGATGAGTAATAGTTTAGTTGCAATGGTGATATTATAAATTGAATGTTAATGTCGGTAGAATTGCAATGAGGAGTACTAGTTTAATGAAATAGTAATATTATTAGTTGAAGGTTCATGTTGATAGAATGGCAAGGATACGTATTAGTTTAATGCATTAGTAGTATCATCAATTGAATATTAATGTTGGTAGAACTGCAATGAAAATGAATTATTTAATGACAACAGTAGTATTACCAGTTGAAAGCAAATGTGGGTTAAATTGCGACGATGAGTAACTGTATAATGGCAATGTTAATAAGGATGCTTTAGTGGCAATATTAAATTTTGTTAAATGAACACTCGTGACGATGCTTAGATCACAATGATATCATTGGATTAATTGGATATTATTGGTTGTACCTTAGGATAAGGTCTTGTCTGTTCATGATAGGTATTGGAACTTTTGGTCTTGATTGATGTCTTCGGGTCCCAAGAATGAATGGTTGATTGGAGTCCTCATGACTTGTGTCTCCCGTAGAGGTCGTGTCGTCCCTGATCTTGTAGTGCTTGGTGGTTCTGTATTGCGCAGGCTGGCCATGTCAGGCGGGTTGTAGACTCCTCCTGTAGCTTAGTATTTTTGTCTGTGTGTAATCCGATGGAAGAAATCCAATGCCATATCAAGAGTCTCGGGCTGTTTAAAGGCACAGTTCCACTCTTGCGACACATTCTGAGCCGTATCAGTAGTCTCGGGCTGTTTAAAGGCAAAGTTCCACTACTGCGACTCTCTTGTTGGATTCCTTCATTCTGTGACAGTACTGTGCCTAACCCCTGGTGTCTGTCTCTGCCTACAGCCGTTAGTTTCCCGCCTCCTGTTCGGGGGCGTTTGCTTCTTGTTGTCGCTATGATATGTCGGGTCGTCTTGATTGTGTTCGTCTTACTTGCGTCCTGTTGGTTCGAGTGTTGACGTATAGGAGGGGGTTGTTTCTTCTACACACGCACACACCCTTTAACAAAAAAAAGTTTTCACCGGTTGACTGAGTGGTTGTCCTTAGCTAGGAGGGTTGTTACAGGGCACCTCGGACATGGGTCTGATTGTTTAGGCATTTAGCCCATGCTGTAGATGATTATAACAAGGCCCATAGGCCCTGAACAGACTTTAGACCTTTTATGTGCCACGAGCATTGATATGTATATATTTTTTGAAGGCATAAGCCCGGTGACTCTTTACTGTTCCCACTTTTGAGGTGCTTGTGCCCATATATGTACTCCGAGGATTTTATGATGTTTATATATGGTTTTTATCTCTTTTTTGTGTCTTATGGATTATGTGTGAAAAAATGTATTTACATGTTTATGTCCATGATATTTTTATATGTGGGCAAGATGCCAATCTAAAATGTGATTAGATAGAGTATCTGTGATTTGGTTTAATCTCCTAGGAACATGAAAATATGTAATATAATCAAAGTTGCATTATAAGAGACGTACCCTAAGGAATCATCGATGTAAAGTTGGATCATGAACCTGGTATATTTTGTTTAGCTGTGACACAACTAGTTGAGCATCTAGATAGACCCGGAGGCGAGAGATACCCAATGACAATGCGTCATGAAGCAACTCAATAACTGCACTATACTCGGCAACATTATTTGTGGTGTCACCCAAGCATATACCTCCAGAAGATAACAACTGACCCTGTGGTGTAAAGATTACCCAAGTTGCGGAGGCAAGCCTCCGCGTGTGTCGACTAGCACCATCCGCATACCCAACGAACACCTCGAACTCACTTGACATCTACCATAGTGATGAAAGATAACATCAATGACATGTCCATAACACCTTTTAAAAGAAATGTAAAAAAGGAATAGTACAAAGACTATACATATGTTACAAAAAGTTACCCATAGTGACCTGTCTATGAGTAATACTTCTTGAGGTAGAGCCCATTTCTAGGCTCCACCAAAGCATTCCCTTCAAAATAAACCAAACGATAAGCACCCTTTTTTAATACCTCTTTAATAATGAAGGGTCCGAACCACATGGGTTTAAACTTCCCTGCCCCCAGGGGGTCCTTATCTTCGTCATAGATAAGGACTTGACACTTGACCATATGTTTATGAGCCTCATTGGTCAGGGCCGCATCGTGACGTTGGATGAACGAACCTATCATATTGAAACTTGACCTTATGTTTATGAGCCTCATTGGCCAGGGCCGCATCGCGACGCTTCTCATCAAGCTGCTCAAGGTGTACTAACCGCTCTTCAAGTGGAGAAGTGTCTGGAAATAACTGTACTGCCAATTTCAGAGATGGGATTTGACATTCAATGGGCAAGACTGCCTCCAGCCCATAGACGAGTTGGAAAGGTGAGAAACTGGTTGTAGTCTTAACAGATGTTCGGTAAACCCATAATTCCAAGTATAACATCAAATGCCAATTTGACTTGGCTGAGTTGATAGTTCACTGTAGAATAGTCTTAAGAGTTTTGTTTATAGCTTCCACTTACCCATTGGCTTGGGGTAGTAAGGTGATGAATGTTCTTGCCGTAACCCAAGCTTTGACGTTAACTCGGTCATCATTTGATTCTGAAAGTGACTACCATGGTCAGTGAAAATCTCTCTCGGGATGCCGAACCTTGCTATAATTTGGTTGAATAAGAAGAGAGTTGCAGTCTCTCCATCATCTTTAAATGTTGGCATAGCTTCGACCCACTTAGTGAAGTAGTCAATAGCTATGATGATATAGTGGTGCCCCCTTGCTGATGGGGGGTTGCATGTAGTGTAATCAATCCCCCACTTAGTGAAGGGACCAACTATGATGACAGGAAACATGGGAGCTGGATGTGCCCTCATCTTCCATGAGAATATTTGGCATGAATGGCACTTCTTGACCGACTCGATACAATCTTTCATAAGTGAGGGCCCAAAGTAGCCTGCTCGTAAAATCTTTTGGGCTGTTTCAAACCTAGATAAGTGACCACCACAAGCTCCTATATGAAAATCATTGAGCACAATGACGGCCTCCTCATGAGTGAGACATCGATGCAAGATGCAGTCTACACCTCTATGATACAACGTATCATTGAGTATGAGATAATTCATAGCCTGATGGCATATTCGCCGACACTCATCACGATAAGCAGAGGTGGGGCATTTCAAAGTCTGGATATAGATCAGTACATCTCCGTACCAGGGGTCAGAAGATTCAATCAAAAACATATCCCCCCGGATAGGCGATTCCTCAGGCACAACGTCACCTGACTCAACCGAAAGTTCCGAAATAAGTTCTGCGAAGACTAATGACTTTTTGGACTTTGCGGAAATGAAGTCTAAGTCAAATTCTTGGAGGATTACCATCCATCTACTGATTTTTCCACCGATAACTCGTCGTGTCAACATGTATTGGAATGGATTCACGACAACAATGACGATGGTCTTGTGAAACAAAACATAGTGACGAAACCATTGAACAGCATCAACTGCTACCAACGCAAGTTTTTCGAGATGAGAATAATTAAGTTTCGGTCCTACGAGGCCTCAACTCAGGTAATAGATCACGTATTTTGAAAATAAATCATTTTCTTGAACTAAAACCATGCCTATGGTTGACTCTGCGGCAGCCAGATATAATAAGAAGTCTTTGTTATAATTAGGTGGCCGTTAGCAGAGGTGCGGTGGTGAGGGCGTGTTTTAATGTGTCGAAAGAGCATTGAGTAGCTTCGTCCCAGAAAAAGGGAACATCTTTCTTCAGTAAATGCATAAATCCCTTGGTGATTTCGGCATAGTTGGCGATGAAGCGTCGTAAGAAGTTCGCCTTGCAATAAAGACTTTAAAGTTGTAAGATTGTGCATGGGGGGGGAAATTGGATTATTTTCTCCACCTTAAGGGGATCCACCATGATCCCTGTTGTTGATACGATGAAACCTAACAAACGTCCTGACATGATGCAAAAGTTTCACTTGTTGGGATTCAAGTGAATCCTGAAGTAGCGACGGTGTTCGAATATTAGTCTGAGGTGCATAGGATGATCCTTTCGCTTGCGAGAGCATGAGGCCAAATCATCTAGATAAGCCTCGAATATATGTTTGAGGTCTTGAAATGCAAAATACATGGCCCGCTGGAAAGTGGCTCCAGCATTTTTGAGGCCAAAAGGCATCTTACGATAGGCGAATGTACCCCACAGACAAATGAATGACGTTTTGTGTTGGTCTTCAGGTTTGATTTGGATTTGATTATATCCTGAAAAACCATCCATGAACGAAAAGGATTCATAACCAGCACATTCATCAAGAATCTAATCAATGAATGGGGTTGGAAAATTATCTTTTGGACATGCCTTGTTCAAATCACGGAAATCGGTACATACACGAATCGTGCCTTGTTTTTAATTGACCGGCACAGGGTTCGACACCCATTGAGTCAAATGAATAGGGTAAATGAAACCTGCCTTGAGCAATTTCTCAACCTCAAGCTTAATGGTTGTTGCTTTTTTAGCATTGAATGGATGAAGTTTTTGTCGAACCGACTTAGCATCAGGATATGTTGTGATTTCATGTTCAACTATTTTTGGATCGATACCTGGCATTTCCTCATAAGACTAGGAAAAAACGTCGTGGAATTCTTTAAATAAGATCCGTATAAATATGAATCTCTTCGGGGGAGCAATCCTCCCCGACGAAGACATTCTCCACGACGCCAGGGTTTCAGGAGATGTTGATAGGTATATTTTCAGCAATAGTCACCATATTGCCCTCAGCATAAATTTCTTGTGTAGCTAAGATATTAATAGGACATGTCTGATCTCCCGTCATGGTGATAGTGAATTCTCCTGCCTTGATTCGGCTTAAATCTGGGAGGAAATATGATCTGTGATGAAGATATTCCCAGGGTTTGTTCGGACTAGTCATTGCTTCAATTACTGCTTCATCAAAAGGCAAGACTAAGTCTAACGAATCAATGTTGGCGAGAGAACCCTGAGCCCAGATAGGTTCTAGTGGTGGATCCAACTCTTGTGCGGGAGTCAGATCAGGGTTAGCTAAATCTTGCTGGACTAAAGAGTACGTTAATTTAGTGGCTGACAAGGGCATGGACATGCCAGAGTGCCTCGTCTCATCCATCGTGGCTGATGGGGAAAGAAGAATCCACAGATCCACAAAGTAAGTCGTGCGGAACGACGCAACTTGAAAAATATCAACCTTGTGGTGATTAGATATAAACTTGACATCGTCATGAGGAGGTGGGTAATTGAAGGTACCCATCAAGGATGGGCACAAACCAACTCCTACGTTAACGACNATGCCCCCAAAGTTGGGTCAGGTCTAGAGAAGGACAATTAATCGATGGTCACTATCCAACCCTCGTGTGGAAACAACAAGACTCAAAAAACTGTAGAAACCATATCTTGCATAGCATAAGTCCAACTCTGACCTAACAAGAGGTTATAGTCGAGGGGAGCATCAGCTACCTCTACTTCAATGCACACGGTCTTCCCTCCTAACTGCACAGGGAAAGAAGGAATGATGCCATGTGGTCGGAAAGAATGACCGTTGAACGCAGTGAGGAGAGTAGGTAATGGAGACAAAGTGGGCTAACCAATGGCCTTCCAACATGCTAACGACATAACGCAAGTCGAAGTGCCCTCGTCGACCACTGTGCGGAAGATATTCCATGTAAAAGTTTTCATGGGATGAGCCACTACTATATGAAACGCGACGTGGTAAGGAAGACGAGGTTTTAAGTCAGTTGTATCTAACATGATGGTACCCGGGTTACAAGTATCAGTAGAGCCTAAAGCAGTTAACAAGGCTTTCCTCTGAGAAGGGCAGCTTTGAAGGACTTCCAAAGAAGACATCGCACAAGGGGTTTGTGATAAATCCTTCACCACAAAGTAATTCTGGGTGGCCCTTGCATTTGGGTTATGAGAAGCTTTCTTAAATGAACCCTTTGGAATGTGTGTCATTGTTTCTCCCAATGTCTTCTCAATCTGTAGAGGAAGAGATGGGAGTTCGGCTTCTTTTCCCTTCTTAGAAGTGCTTGGTTTGCTATAGTCGTGTGCTCTAGTCATTATGAAAGCATCACCCCTAACCATATATACATTCGCGGATTAAGAATTGTTTGGAGGAGGGCAGGTTTCTTGGCTGCCCCCTTCGGCACTTGTAGAGGCTTGAGTTAAATTTTGCCCATGTTGAAAGGGGTTAGTCAACACTACTTGTTGTTGTTGTGTGACAAACGTTTGGACCTCTACAAGTCGAGGACATAGATGGGTTGGGTGGTATTCCGTACACAATTTGCATGAATACCTCACCTTCCATTTTTCTGTGGTTCCCTCGCCAGCATTATCAATGGGTTTTTTCTCCCCCTTACCCTTCTTTCATTGTTTTTTCTTTCCTTCAGGCTGCTAGGTGGCCTTTGGCTTAGTCGTCTACACAGAGTGTACTTCCAATGTTTGGGTAGGAGGAGAAGCCAAAGAAGTAGTCTGGCTGGCCACTGAGTGTTCTATAGATAACTGTTGCAATTTCTTTGTCAATTGCTCAGTGGGCTTGGTTTGTGCTGAACCAACAATACCATCGGCATGTGGTCCAGCTCTCTGTCTAGTTTTATCCAGTATCGATCGTGGTGCATCCAGAAGGATGTTGTACAATAAACCAGACTGAGAATAGATGAGCTCAAACTGTTGAGCCCTCATGATGGCATCTTCTTCGGAGAAACTCTTGAAGTAGCGATGTCTTTGGATAATTGTGGGACTAAAGACTTAAGAAACCACTCAAGCAGGAATGCTGGTGGGACTGGTACTTTGATTAGACTCTTCCAGCGTCTCCACTCTAAGATATGATCAGAGATATGGTATGTTGTTGTCTATTCGAAATTGGCGAGCAACTCTGTGTCGGCGTCGTATCTCACAGGTAACTGGAAATGGTTAAGGAAGGCCATCACCAGTTCGCCAAAGGAAGAGTATCTGGAGCGATCAAGATCGATGTACCATTTCGCGGCACTCCTGATAAGAGTGCATTGAAACAATCGCAACTGGATGGAGTCATCTTTAAATGAGTTAGATGAACACCAAAGATGGAAGGTAGTCACGTGATCACCTAGATCTTCGTTAGGCTTGGCCTCGAACTTTGGAATGTCCGACGGCAACTTCGTTGGAATAGGAGGCCAATGTGGATCGTGACAAATAGGATCATTTAACAACCTTGTGAAACCTGGCAAGTGTAACGTCGCCAGAAATGGTAGTTTGGGTTGTTGCTGATAGCTTGGGAAAAAGGGTCCTGGAGTTTGACAGGAACCAGTTTGCCAGGAAAATTTTGGCTGCTGGCCCAGATTCTGGTAGAAACCATGGCCCTGACCAGCGTAAGGATTTTACATCTGTGGAGACATCATTGGTTGATTCCCCATGAAGGACATAGGATGTTGGGCATTCATCGTGTTTGACGGACTTTGGGAAGGATTACCCCATGCCGATCCTGATGGGAGAGGCATAGAAGTCTGTCCAGGGTTCCATTGACTGTGGAAAGAATTACCCCAGAATGACATTCCAGAGGAGGGAATGGATCCTTGTCCTGAGTTCCAAGGTCCTACTATATGTGCCCCCGACACAGGAATAGTACCCTGTGCTGGAGTAGACTGTCCAAAAATGGGAGTTCCCCCAGATGGGAAAGAGGTGGATGTGAAAGTGTTGTTACCAAACGTCCCGTTCCAAAAAAATGGTGACGAACCTATCGACATAGTGTGCACAGGTGTTCCTTGACTCCTGGCTCCAAATGAACTAGTGTGTGCAGGCTACTCGGCGGATTGCTGATGTAGACCACCAAGCGAAGGGGACGAAGGAGAGATATGAACTCCAGCGTAAGGAAAAGTGTTAAAAGGGACAGGAATGCCCCCAAGTTGACCTTACAGAGGAGTGTTAGAGCTCCCTACCCCCAGACCCAAAGTCTGTAAAGTGGAGTGAGTGAGTGTAGGACTTGTACCTGAACTAGGCATACTGTATGAGAATGGAGAGCCTGTCGCACTAGGTGTGAAAGGATTTGTGGTCGCCATGATAGACGGGATCTGTCCACTGTGCGACATAGTTGTGGTCGAGACCATTGTGGCCCAGACCAACAATGGTAAGTTAGGAGATGATTCTCCTATGGTATCAACGGTGGTGGGAATGGAAGAATTCCTAGAAGAAGTAACAGTATTTGGTTCCATAACTGTGTGAGGCACTGACAGGTGTTCATAAAATTGAATTGGTACAATGACCGATGGCCAAGTATCAGTGGTTGGGGTTTCAACTGAGCTGAGATTGGTGATTGGTTCCTCCGGGAGTTGTTCGGGCACAATGGTTTGTAACCCGATTTCTTCGAAAAACCCTTGTTGGTCTAGCTTTCGCCTCAATGGTGGCGGAGGTGGCTCCAGTATAACCGGCGGCAGGCCCAAAATCCTTCGTGACTGGCGAAGCTTGGGATCCTCCACTGTGTGAGAAGATCCAAGACATGCTAAGGTATTCTACACGTTCAAACAGTAACACACACTAAAAAGAAGCCCCTAAGAGATAAAACAAACAATCACTAACTATTTTGAAGAACAGTTACAACAACCAACACTAGAGCAACTTACCGGTGCAAGTGCAACTTGAATATGGAAGAACCCTTCAGGTATACTCTGCAAAGTGTGGCCCGATGTCTGTCCTAGGTACCACGGTATACCCCCGCAGTCACCTGTGTATGTCCATAAAAAAGATTGGCAACTAGTTTTCCAGCACGCGAACAGTCACCGGGCGGGTACAGTCAAAAGTCGGGTAGACCACAATGAGCAGGGTATCAAGCCCGAAACTTGTCAAGGTGTTGGCAGCCAATTCACTTTTTTTTATGATCCTATAAGCTGCCTACACCTATGTCTTGCAAACATAAAATTTTTGTCGCAATTTTCAAATAAACGACATTTTCATTTTTTGCGACATTTGCACATTTGTCTTCGTCAAGTTTTCACGACTGTAAGCATGAAAATTTCTCCTTTCGAAGTCATATTTCGATCATTATCTGAACTATCAATATCTCTTATGTCATTATGCCTATTGAGATTACCTTTTATTGATCATTATACAATGGGCAAGATCCTCTAATCGGTTCTCATACTTCGATTGATTGTATAACTTGGTTTTATTGAGTTTGTAAGGCATTTAGCATTTGGATTTTCACTTTATATGACTTTTCTGATCATTGATTCTATGAAAATGCATAGGGGTTATGATTAAATTTTTTATATATGTCTTTTGATATAATCCCTATGTTAATATTTTCATAACTTTTTGCTTGTCGACTTCATGAATACCGTTTGGCACCTTGGTTAAACTTTTGATTATATGAGCTGATACATTGGCGCATAGTTGATTTTGGTTTTGATTTATAAGTCGGGTGTTTAAACACTATGGCCTAACGTTTGCGCGCATTGGTATACACATTTGATTTCATTAGTTGGGAACATGACTCGATGGTTGAACTACTATTATGGATTGAATAGCTATGTGAATCGACGGTTGTACTTGGATAATGAATATTTTGCATGGCAGACTCCACCACCTTCGCATGCTTGCATTTATACCTATCCCTTTTGCTCATTCATTTATGTTAGCTCTGATAGCTCGAATCTTGTGTGTGTTGGTGATCCAAACCCTTTGCTTACCATGCGTCTGGCTCCATGGCACCAGTCATGCGAGTCGAGCCCAATTGCAACCAAGCCCTGTTAATGTTTGACAATGCCTGCAGAGACCTGGAGGAAAATGGGTGGCTATCCTTTATACAACGATTTGAGGGTTTTAACCTTTGTGTAGCACGACAGTTTTCCATGACTTTCGATGGTTGTTGAGCCAAGGTGGGTGACATATAGTTAGATATCGATGAACAGTTTATCAGCTCAGCTACAGAGTTACCTGCCTTGGGACAGCATTGGTTTAAGAATTGCAAGCTCGAGGAAGTGCCATGGACATTGTTGTTTCTATCATGCAAAGTCACCTCTTGTGACAGAGGTATGCCCATATCTATTCTCAAACCATGATGGCATGACTTATTAATGCTAGTCAAGCATTTCGTGACCTATGAAGGTCGATACAGACTTGTGTTCCTCTACCACCTGCGTTTGCTGATGATTTTTATAGGGTATCCTTTAAACACGCCTTTCTACTTTCATCGTAGCCTGTATAAAATGTCAAAAAAGTTTAAGAGGCAGAAGGCTGACAACAACTTGTTCCACCATGGGCTTATTAAGCTCATCGTTGTTTATCATTTGAGTTTGCATGGTGATAATTGGATGGCATTCATCGCCCATAATGGCTTTGAGCACACAGACCCTGTACAGGTTGATAAACCTGTGGTAATTGAAACCAAGGTTGAACCGCCTGTACCCTTACATCTCCTACTGCCTAAACCATCGGCTGACCCTCCTATTGACTTACCCGACACTCTAACTAAGAGTGCAGAGGCCATTAAAAATCCTATGAGAAAAAATCCCAAGGCAAACTTTACTGCCAATGCCAAAGGGAAAAGGAATGCCTGGCTCATTTCGAGAATGGACAGAAACAAACCAAAACCCTCTACCGAGTCCAACCCTATCATCCTAAGTGAGGATTCTGACTCTGATGTTGAACGTTTCTTGGACAGTGAGTACCCCTACTTGCAGGGTTTATGTCCTGAGCCCCCTTATGATTTTGTATCAAACCTTCCCCCCTGCCTAAAGAATGACCCTGACTACCCGGGTATTAAATTGCCTCATGAAACCCTCGGTCATTTACCCAAACCCTCGCCTGCTCTTTCTAAACCCACACCGTCACCCTATGACCAATGTAGTTCATGGTTAGAAGGATATTACATTGATGTTCCTATACTCTAATCAGAGATTCAATCATTGGAAGATCAAATTGCAGTGCTAACCAGTCAAAAGGCCAAGCTTCAAGCAATAGATAAAAAGAAAAAGACAATCGGCTCCATCCTTTTCAAAAACGTGGAATTAGCCACGGCCGTTGTAAATTCCAAACTGGCATAATCAAGCAGCCTCGTCGCTATACAGGTATGGTTTTGACATAATTTTTGTTTTGTAAATAATATAGGTTGATATAATGATTTGAATTCAGTTTTTAAATAGCTCAGTCACTCATCCAAATGCCTCTGTCATTCAGTGATCATCCTGTACATGGTATCGTTTTGATAAAAATAGAAGGAATTTCGATTTGATGTATGATTCCCTCATAGATTTTTATTGGATTTGAATGGTTATTCGTTTGGATTTGATTTGGTTATCTGCATGATTGGGTTAACGAAATTGTTGGTGTGTGTTCAATTCGATTCATTTTGTGTCCACTCCCAACAGGAAGTTTTTCACGCTCAATTTAAATACGATTCGTCTGGATTTGATTTCGTTATGATCCATATGATATGGTTGGTAAACGATTTGGTTGTTATGATATGTTGTGTCGTGTAATCTTCTATGAACAAGAATGCAATTCTATTCGGTTTCAATTGGAACGACTCTGTTTTTATAAAAACATTATGCTCATTTTAGTCTGTGCATGCACACCCGAATCATGGAACGATTTTGATTCGTAATGACTATGTTAAAATATTTTCTACTTCTTGATTTGGCAAGATTATTTGACGAGTTGGATTTCGATTGTAATTGATGCTCTCTTTGATTTTAAATAAAACGAATTGGTCAAACCCGGTTATAATTCGTCTGATTGGAATGATTTTGGTAAAGGAAAATCGACCTTGTTTGCTCACTGTGCAATGATAAATGATGGATATCTATAACAAACTCTCTTTGATTGATCCTGTTACAATTTTGTTTGTGGGAAGTTATGAGTCAGTTATGGTTTGAATTTGTTCACATCCTAAATCGCTTGCTATACAATTATTATGATTTGAAAATAATCCTGTTTGATTTGATTATTTCTCCTGTTGATAAGACAAGTATAACGAAGTATTTGTGATTCGTTTTGTTTTCAATTGAGTATCAAAACGATTTTATAACTGGTGGATTTGATTTGTTGAGAAACGATTACAATGCTGTTCCATATGGTTTCATTCACCCTACTTATGATAATAATCGAAACAGAGTATTCCTATCTCTGTATTCGGTTGAATGATGTGGATCCTGTCTGATCTCGAATGGTATAATTATTTCAAACTAAATGATTCATTTTCAAATAGTTCATGGATGATCATTAAATTTAATTCTTTCAAAAAGATTTGAATTAATCTCAATGCTGATTCTGTATCTTATTTAGACTAGCTACAAAATCGCATGATTCTGTAGCTAGTCTATAGAATTAGATTTTTATTGTTTTATTAATAAAATATCTCTCTAACTTTTCTATTTATGACCTGTTTCAGGTGAATTCGAATTGCATGGGACATGTTGGGCAGTTCAAGAGATATTTGGGTGTTTTAATTTTATTGTAGTTACTTAGTTTAGTTAAAATTGGGAATATCTTCCCAGATTTATGTAAACAGTGTGATAACTTCCACAGGGAGGTTTTACCCTGTGGAAAAACTTATAAATACTTATTATTTTTGTAATAAGGATCATCCTCACTTGTGGGAGAACTAGGATAATGGATATCTAATAGAGACTGAGACGAAAATTGATGTTCTGCTACAGCTTTAGCTTTTCATAATATCAATCTTTTGTTTCATGTTTATGTTATCAATTTGCATTTGATTAATGACTACTTTAGTTATCTTATTCTTTTGCAAATGATATGAATTAATTAATATGATCCATATCTGATTTCTTCCATTATTTAAAAACATAGAAATTACTTGATTTAGTTTATGAATGACAGATTTCTCTTCTTCATCAATTGGATTATTCTGTATAAGTCTTTGCATACTGGTTTACCTGATTGTTGAGATTTATAAATAATATAATTGTTATGATTTTTATGTCTTGTTTGTCCTGTAAACAAACTCAAAGAGCATTGCAGCTATCATTTACGAGAAGCTTATGGATTATTCGGTGCGAGTTTCCTTCCTCCGATCTACTAGCATAGTCATCATACACAGGGAAAATCTGGAGCGTTTATCCAGGTTAGTTTGCAATTATTTTCGTTAATTTGATTAGACATATTTGTAGTTTAGATTAGTAATTTAGTTTAGTTATTTTTCTGTTTCATTTCTTGTTCATAAAATTATAAAAATCAAAAAATACCTTCCTCTGTCTTAAGGAAGAATATTAATGAGTTTTTCAGGTTTTAATTAAATCTGTAAATTGTCAATATTGTACATTTTGTGAATGAGTTATATTGCAGTTAGTTAGTAGTTAGTATAGTAGTAATTAGTAGATTGTAGAATAGTTAGATTAGTTTAAGATTGTTTTAATAATTAGTTTTAGTTTAGTTCGTTTAGTAGTTAGTTTTAATTAGATTAGTTTATTAGTTACTTTTTTATATTGTTAATTAGTTTAGTTTGTTTTATTTATTTTCAGTTAGATTAGTTAGTTTAGATTAGTTTTGTTTTGTTTTCTTAGGACCTTAGATCGGCTAATGGAGCCTCTAAACCCGTCAGGGTGGTTCATCCCAAACGGCTTGGGTTATTAGACAACCCCGGACCGGTTCCACTCTCTCAGTTGACGAACGGTCGATTTCGCCCATCAAC
>JASDQU010099888.1:377850-399507 GCA_032191745.1 Picea mariana | reverse complement strand
AAATCAAAACTAAAAAAACAATTTATAAAAAAAAATAAAAACAATTTAAAAAACAGATAGAAAAATAAATAAATTAAAACACAATTTTAATAAAAAACAAAATCCAAAACGCAATATTGAAAAACAAATAAAATAATGGAAAATCTGGGGGAGGGCGATTCTTGGAATTGCCCATCCCCTTGTCCCCCCTCCCCACGCTAGAGTCAGTTTGAGTTTTTTAATTTGCGATGGTACCGGTTGTCAAAGTCATAGTTTCGGTTAAGTCGTAATTTTAACTAAAAAAAAGGGTGCTATTGGTAGCATCACTTTGAGATTCAAGGGTCAATTTTAAGGTTTTAAGGTTTTTGTTAAGGCTGCAATTTCAAGCAAGTCATAACTTTAACCACCCCCAAAAATGGGTGTTACCGGTAGTGCCACTTTTTCATTCAGGGGTTGATTTTGGTGTCTTAAACCCAAAAATATGGGTTTTTTTGAACCAAAGTTCTCGTTGTCAAAGTGCAACTTGGGGAATTACACCTAGTCTCAGACATTATAGTCTGCATATCGCTGATGGGGAATCTTTCCGAACCAAGGTCCTTTGAAATCTATGTTGGTTGGAAGTTCAAGCTCGAGCACCTATTGTTCCATGACCAATTTGGATTTTTCTTGTGCATGGGGTTTACTTGGGGAGGGAATTATCCTCTGCGAAGGATGAGCATGTATGGTTTCCTTCGCTATTATTTTTTGTTTGGGGGATCTCTACTGAAATGACTATGGAAACCAAATATGCAATCTAAATTTCCTAACTTATGATAGTCTTCACTCAACTCTTGACTGTATTCTTGACTTGCTTTGCAAACATAATGAAGCAAAGTGTGGCTATCAAGATGTTAAACACATCGAGGGTGGCTTCCTCCCGACGTTACTAAGCTACAAATTTGTCATAATGGTCATGCATAGTGGCATGTACCATCATAATTGTCGTGTGTCAAAAGGAATTACCCCCATAACTTATTTCCTTTCGCCAGGTTGTCGTCACCTGTAGTGGGGCTAACTACCCACTTTTTTATCGTCATATCCGCCTGCATCCTGGCAACTACCTATCAAATCTTGTCACTTCGTCCTTTTGATTGGAATTTGGAATTCAATTTTTCATCATTCCCAAATGTGCAAAATCATTTCAAGGTACGACCTATTGTGTCCCACTTTATTATGCTAAGCTATCTAATCCACCCACTTATTACTTCGAGAATGACTAATCTACCTAAGTCCTAATTCCTATTCTAATTGGGCACAACACATGTCTGCTACACACCCATGCTCTATTATGGGTATGTCATCCCATCACATCTGACCCTGGCGGGTTGCGATGCTTCTTCATTCTAATCATGTTCCTCAATCCTTTCCATGGGGTTCATTGGTTCTTGTGGGTGGTACCATGTTATTTTGACTAATGCATAGCCCTAGGATTGGTTCTAACTCTGGCCAACACTGCTCATATAGTAGCTGACGCAGACCTCCCTTCTCTCCTGAGGGCTGCTCAATCTCCCGGTCAAGGATTGTTCAAAATATTGAGTCGGATCGACTCTTTGGGTCCCTGCTAGTACCCAAAACCACTATACATAGGCCCCTTTTCTCCTAAGGCACAGGTCCTGTGAGACCCACGGACTATTGTTAAGCCCCTGCTCCGTAAATTTGAAATTTGAATGACAACAGGCGTTAGCTCTCTAGGCTAGGCCCTTTCCCCCATGCGACCTCGGGATATGACCTTGGGTGAAACCTCCTAAGAGATTCACGACTTTGGACTSTGGTTTCCTTGGGTGCAGCATATCGCTTTCCACACAAATTCCAAACTAATGAAGCTACCCGTAACCAGATCTATGACTCATGCTCCCTCCGACAACCAACGGTGGTGATCTCCTTCAGAACTTTGACTTCGAGGTTTCCAACTGTTTCAACCCACCGTTTCTCCCGAAGTGCTTCCTCTCTGAATATATAGGATGAGTGCCACATGCTCACTCTATCTATAGTCGAGATCGCTCCTTGTTCTGCTCYGATTGACTTGCAGTCAATGCTTCCTCCGCGTCCTTTCTCCCAGAGAATCAAACCTCCACAATAAATATCCACGCTCCATGTGTCCTCTTCGCATCCGACGATTGAGATTACTTCGCGACTTCGCAATTTCGTGGATCTACTCTTACAACACCTCCAAACTTCCTGAACCACGAAGTGCCGAAACGCTTTACAGCCAACCTYTGTGTAATTCTCCCAGATCTAACAGTTTGGAACAATCTCGCCTCCATCCAGAACGGATCTGGTTCGTGGATTTTAGGAAACCTTATAGGATTCTCCCCTTTGAATATTTCTCGCTGCTCTCCCTCCGAAGCTTGTCTTTCCTTGACTTTCTTTGTTCCTCTTAATGCTCTCTTCGACACTTAGTCGAATTTTCATCCCGTGCCTACCTTGCAACAGGTTCTCCTCCACAATTCAATTTCTTTGTGAATGATTGCACACACTTTGTGATTGTTCTCCAACCACTTCTCCATGACTAAATTCATGCTACTCCTCCTGATCTTACGTGTCTGAGACTCTGTCACGCACTTCTTGTGGACAAACTTCCTTCAATCTTGACCACTGAAGGACGACCTTGCACTCCTTGCAACAATTCTTTTATGCTTGATTGTTCCTCCTAAACAATATGACTCAGAGCATAATTCCTCCTACACGCCAACTTCAACTATCCGAGTTGAACCTCTAAGTCAAAACAAACTCATTCATGCACTCCTTGCGGACACCTATGCACTCTTTTCATACATAAGTTTCATGCTACCTCTTCTGAGCTTTGAGTCAAAACAAACTCGGTCATGCACACCTTACAGACACTATGCACACCTTGCACTCGCTCGTATAAGAGAAACAATTGAAACTTATTCAATCTTCACAGCAACTGATACATTCAACCATGTAAATGTGTTCATAAACCACAAGAACAATAAATAATAGAGAATTTTGAATAAGCAGAAAGTCTACCATTCATTCATCTAGATACACACAACAACACCATACATTTGGGTCAATGCTCCTATGTTATATTCATTCAACAATCATATACATGGGTTCATACACTATTCTTAGCACTCTACAACATATAAATAGATTCAACAGCTCATCAACAACTAGAGAGCCAACAACCTCTACTGGGAAACAATACAAAGCTTTATACAAGAGGGGCTCTTCGAGCCTTTCCCTCCAACTACTCTAGGCTATCCTATCGAAATAAAATCTTTCAACTACTTAATATTTATTACAATATATTTTGAGTCAGACAGATAAGAGCGAGAGCTCCAGATCTGTACTGCAATCTTTAACATTAAAGAAAAATATGTTCCCTCATCGATCTTATGCGATGGCTCAACCTCCAAACATTAAAGATGTTCATAAATCAAAATATTTTCTAGATATTACATTAATATGCCAACTTTGGAATTCAAAATTTCTTCAAAACACGCGCTAGTGCACCCAACTGTCCTCCACACGTGCTTTGTTGGCGATGCTCCTGCATCATACTCCTCTAACTAAAAAATGCATGGACTCCTGCACCGAATTTCCATGCTTCTGGATATCCGCTTCGCTTACCCAACTGGCATCCTCTATCGGGTGTCCTTTCCACTTTACTAAATATTCAAAATATGTTTTCCTTATGGTCTTCTTGCTAATCCGTCGATCCACGATCTTCTCCATCTGCGGCTTCTCTACTACAAGCATCTGTTTTTTCCACTGGATATTCTTCTGATCTCCTGATCCTCTGGTTCCATCTTCTCTGTAAGGATATAGGTCTACAATGTTGAATATGGGAGATATACCCACATCCTCTGGCAGTTCTATTTCATAAGCATTCTCACCAAATATTCTCAGTATTCTGCACGATCCTATCCTCTTTAGCTTCAACTTGTTGTATGTTCCCCTCAAAAACCTCTCCTTCCTTAAATGTTCTAGAACTTGATATCCAACTTCAAATTGAAGTTGCCTCCTATGTTGATCAACTCTGTGCTTATACTCATTGATGTTGTCCTGCAATTGTTTCTTCATCTGATCATGGAGCTTCTGCATTTCTGCAACAAAGTCTTCAGCTCCAACACTCCTAAATTTGTTCTGCTCCATGTCTCTTAACTATGACACTCCCCTTGGATTCATTCCATACACTATTTGGAATGTACTCTTTCCAATACTTTTGTTTACTGAGTCATTGTATGCAAACTCTGCTTGTGCTAGAATCTGATCCCATTGGCTATGATGTTCAATGACCAAACTCCTCAGCAAATATCCTAAACTTTGATTCACCACTTCATTCTGTCCATATGTTTGATGGTGATATGAAGAACTAAAGGATAGTTATGTCCCCAACTTCTTCCACAATGTTCTCCAGAAATGACCAACAAATTTGGTGTCCCTGTCTGAAACAAAACTCCTAGGCAATCCATGGAGTCTCACAATCTCTTTGAAAAACAAATTTGCAACATGTGTTGCATCATTGGTCTTCTGGCATGGGATAAAATGTGCCATCTTCGAAAATATGTCAACTACCATAAATATGGAATCACTTCCTTTTTGTGTTCTTGTCAATCCCAACACAAAATCCATGCTTACTGCATCCCAAGGCCTCTCTGGAATAGGCAATGGTTGATACAACCCAGTGTTATGTTTCTTCCCCTTTGCATACTGACAAATCGTACACCTTTTCATGAACCTCTTTACTTCTACCCTCATACCTGGCCAATAATATGAACCATTCAACTGTGCAAACATTTTTTCATGGCCGAAATGTTCGGGTAGACCTTTGCTATGTTTCTCCTTCAATAGGTTTTCCCTCATCGAGCATTTTGGTATGCACAAATGGAAACCTTTGAACAACAATCCATCTTGAATCAAATATTTGTCCCATTGGCTTCTGTCTCTGAGCACAGGATTTACGCATGCTTCATATGCTCCTTTGAAATTTGGATCATCATGATACATTTCCTTAAGGTGTTCAAACCCCTATGTTTTCACTTGAAATTCCTGTAGAATCAAACTTATCCTGCTCAATGCATCAACAACCTTGTTAGCATTACCAGAAGTATGTTTAATAACAAAAGTAAAATTTTGCATAAATTCTATTCACTTAGCGTGTCTCTGGTTTAATTTTTCCTGTTTGGTTATGAATTGCAAAGCTTGATTATCGCTATACAAAACAAACTCCTTTGGTACAAGATAGTGCCTCCATTTCTCCAAAGCTTGAATTATGGCATAAAACTCTTTATCGTATGTGGAGTACTTCTAGTATCATTCAACTTCTCGCTAAAATATGCAACATGCCTATTATCTTGGCTCAAGACCGCTCCAATTGCAACTCCACTCGCGTCACATCTCACTTGAAATGTCTTCCCGAAATACGGTAAAACCAAAATTGGTTGTTCTTTTATCTTCTCCTTCAATATATTGAAGCTCTTCGCAGCCTCTTCTATCCATTTGAAAGACTTGTGTCTTTTCTTCACTATATCCATCATTTGAGCACTAATCCCGCTAAAATTTCTGATGAACTTCCGATAGAAACTTGCTAATCCATGGAAGCTTTTCACCTTGAAGATATTCCTTGGTGATGACCATTCTCTGAATGCTTTCAAATTTTTGGGATCCATCTTTAATTCATTTGAAGAAATCACAAAACCCAAATATATGAGTTTTGTCTTCATGAAAGAGGACTTTTTCAAATTAATCAAGAACTTATCTTGCTGCAACCTTCTCACCGCCAATGTTAAATGTCTCAAATGCTCTTCTTTAGTCTTGCTAAAGACCAGTATATCATCCAGATATACAACCACAAACTTGCCAATGATATCTTTTAACATTTCATTCATCAGTCTCATAAAGGTACTCGGGGCATTTGTTAAGCCAAACGACATAACAAGCCATTCATACAATCCCTCATTTGTCTTGAATGTTGTTTTCCACTCATCACCTTCTCTCATCCTTATCTGGTGATATCCACTTTTCAAATCTATATTCGAAAAATAGTTCGCTCCACTTAAACAATCAATGAAGTCATCCATCCTTGGCAATGTAAATCTGTACCTAATGGTGATATTTTTTATGGCCCTTGAGTCTGTACACATTCTCCACCCTCCATCCTTCTTCTAACTCAATACAATTGGCACTGCACACAAAATCAAGCTTTCTCTAACCAATCCTTTGTCTAACAGATCCTGAACCTATCTTTTCACCTCCTCATTCTCTTGAGGTGTCAACCTGTACGCGTATTTGTTTGATAGGATTTATCCTAGTATCAAATCAATGTTATGGTTGATACTTCTGATAGGTGGAAATGAACCTGGAAACTCATCCGCTACTATGTCAGCAAAATTCTCTAACAATTCCTGAATTTCCTCAGGAAAATATTCCACATAAGTACTTGTAAGGATAACTCTCGGCTTCCTCACTACAACAAACTGCATCTTTTGTTCCTTCTTAACTTCACTCAAGAGTTCCTCCCCACTCATGAGAAGTATGCTTGTGCTGGCTTCATCATTCAATTTCTTCTCCTCAATTGGAAACAACATGTGTGTCCTACCATTCTTCTCCAAGGTGTAAGTATTTCTTCTCCCATCATGGATGACATTCATGTCATATTTCCATGGTCTTCCCAACAAAACATGACATACATCCATGGGAATCACATCACACAAAATCTCATCTCTATATCCACCTATTTTAACTTCAACAAGGCATTGTTTAGTTACTGTTACCTGGTGACCTTCTTGCAACCATGCGACTTTGTACGACGTCGGATGTGCAGTCATCTCCAGCTCCAATTTCTCCACCATCTATGTGGATACTAAGTTTTCATTGCTCCCACTATCAATAATTACCTTGAAAACTCTATCCTTAGTCTTGCAAGCTATCTTGAACAAACTATTCCTCTGCACCGGCTTTTCAATATCTGGTTCTTGCTTCAAAATAACCTTCTTCATCATCAAGGATTTCCCATCTTCTGCACCTTCTTCATCAACATTTTTCTTCTGCGCTTCCGAAATGTGAGCTTTAAATCCTTCTTTCTTTCTCTCAAGGCATTCCCAATACATGTGCCCTATTTTCCCACAAGCATAACATCTTACTTCTCCTCCTCTTCCTCTTCCTCTTCCTCGAGGAAAAGAATTCATACCACCAGACTGTCTCCCTCAGGAACTTCCTCCTCTTTTAGAGTGACTATGTGGTTTTTTTGTCTCTGCTTTGGACTTTTTCACCTTGTCGTGGGTGATTCCTTTGCTTCTGTTTGGACTTCATCCTCTGCCTCGTTGACTCTGTTTCCTATCCAATTTATCCTCTATTTTCAGTGCGCTATGATAAGCATCCTCCATGGTTCTAACTGTCATAATGTTGATTTCGTCCTGGATTTCATATCTCGAGTCGTTGATGTACCTGGAATTTTTTTCCTCATCTCTCTCTTTCTATCCAACCTGATGTTCAATCTGTAGAACTCCTTCATGTATTCCTTCACATTCATTCCCTTCTGTCTTAGGTTTTGCAATCTCTTGAATAGGTTTATCTGGTAATCTTTGGGTATTAATTTAGCCTTTAGTTTAGCTACCATTCTATCCCAACTCTTAATCTTTTGTTTTCCCTTGCTTCTCCTATCAGCCTGCATTTCATCCCACCACAGTGCTACATGTCCTTTTAACCTAGTGACAACATGTTTCACCTTCTTCTCCTCATCGACATCTTCATAGTCGAAATACTTGTCCATTGCTCGTATCCAATCAAGCAATTCTCCAGTTTCTAAATTACCTTCATACATTGGGATGTCGATCTTCTCTCTAACTCCCAACTTGAAAACCAATTTTAGTAAGTTTTCTTCCGCAACATCCTCGGCTACAACTTTTCAACTTCCACTTCTTCATTATTTGCATCGCTGACGTCTCCAACATCAGGTTCTCTTCTTTGTGTTGTTTCCATGGCATCCAACCTTGATCTGATTTCTCTCATCTCCCTTTCCATAGCTCTATTTTCTACGTGCGACTCTGCACATCTTCTAGGCGACATTGTGCTGATGTATCTGATACCACTCAATGATATTAGTCTACTTCTCCATATCCTCTTTCTACATAAATCAATTATGTGCTTGCTTTGATACCACCTGATGTAGACCACCCTTCTCTCCCGAGGGATGCTCGACATCCTGGTCAAGGATCATTTAAAATAATGAGTCAGATCAACTCTTTGGGTCCATGCTGGTACCCAAAACCACTATACACAGGCACCTTTTCTCCTAATGCACCGGTCTTGTGAGACCCGCAGGATCCATTTAAGCCCCTGCTCCGTAAATTAGAAATTTGAATGGAAATGGGTGCTAGCTCTTTGGGCTAAGCCCTTTCTCCCATGCAACCTTGGGCTATGACCCGGGGTGAAACCTCCTAAGAGCTTCGCAACTTCGAACTCCAGTTTCCTTGGGTGCAACAGATCTCTTTCTATGTGAACTCTGAACCGATGAAGCTACTCACGCTCCCTCTGACAACCAACGGTGGTGATCTTCTTAGAAACTTCAACTTCAAGGTTTCCAACCGTTTCAACCCACCATTTATCCCGAAGTGCTTCCTCTCTGAATCTATAGGATGAGATCCACGTGCTCACTTGATCTATGGTCGAGATCGCTCCTTGTTCTGCTTCGATTGACCTGTAGTCAATGGTTCCTCCGTGTCCTTTCTCCAGGAGAATCAAACCTCCAAAATAAATCTACATGCTCCACGTTTCCTCTTTACAGCCAATGGTTCAGATTACTTCGCGACTTTGTGACTCTACTCTTACAACACCTACAAACTTTTCGAACCACGTGTCCTCTTTATTCCTCCGAACGCTTTCTTTGACACTTAGTCGAATTTCAACTGGTGCACGCCTTGTGACAGGTTCTCCTCCACAACTCAATTTATTTGTGGATGATTGCAAACAATTTGCGACTGTTATCCAACCACTTCTCTGTGACTAAATTCACACTACTCCTCCTGGTCTTACGAGTCTGAGACTCTGTCATGCACTCCTTGCGGATAAACTTCCTTCAATATTGACCACTGAAGGATGACCTTGCACTCCTTGCAATAATTCTTTTACACTCGATTGTTCCTCTTGAACAATATGACTCTGAGTGTAATTCCTCCTACACGCCAACTTAAACTATCCTAGTTGAACCTCTGAGTCAAAAAAGACTCTGTCACGCACTCCTCGCAGATGCCTATGCACTCTTTGCATACATAAGTTTCACGCTACCTCTTCTGATCTTTGAGTCAAAATAGACTCGGTCACGCACACCTTATGGACACTATGCATACCTTGCACTCACTCGTAGAAGAGAAACAATTGAAACTTGCGTATGCAAAGAGTGCATAGGAGTCTCTGAGGAGTGTGTGACAGTCTTTTTTGACTTAGAGGTTCAACTGGGATAGTTGAAGTTCAAAATAGACTTGGTCAGGCACACCCTGTGGACATTATTCACACCTTGCACTTGCTTGTAGAAGAGAAACAATTGAAACTTATTCAATCTTAAAAATGACTCATACGTTCAACCATGTAAATGTGTTCATAAACCACAAGAACAATAAATAACAGAGAATTTTGAATAAGAAAAAATTCTACCATTCATTCATCTAGATAGACACAACAACACCATACATTTGGGTCAATGCTCCTATGTTATATTCATTCAACAATCATATACATGGGTTCATACATTGTTCTTAGCACTCTACAACATATACAATAGATTCAACATCTCATCAACAACTATAGAGACAAAAACCTCTACTGTCCAACAATACAAATCTTTATACAAGAGGGGCTCTTCGAGCCTTTCCCTCCAACTACTCTAGGCTATCCTATCTAAATAAAATATTTCAACTACTTAATATTTATTACAATAAATATTCGAGTCAAACAGATAAGAGCGAGAGCTCCAGATATGTACTGCAATCTTTAACATTAAAGAAAAATGCGTTCCCTCATTGATCTTATGTGATGTCTCAGCCTCCAAACATTAAAGATGTTCATAAATCAAAATCTTTTCCAGATATTACATTAATTTGCCAACTTTGGAATTCAAAATTTCTTCAAAATACGTGCTAGTGAGCCCAACTATCCTCCACACGTGCTTGGTTGGCGATGCTCCTGCATCAGTAGCTCAACTCTTTCCAAAGGAACCATATATGTGGGGGCACTTTTTAGAGCAGTGTGTTTTGAAGTCTAATGAGTCTATTGTATGTTAGAATTTTTCTTAACTATCCAATTCCTTGTGCAATAACACATATGATCTTGGGGATCTATCATAGGCCGAAATCTTTCCTTTATTAACTCCACCACCTGTGCTCATTCTCAACTCCACCACCTGTGCTCATTCTCGTAGATGCTCATGGTGCATTTACCACCAATACACATGTAATCCTTCCAGTACTATGTATAGGTCCTACATTTTGTGGGTCATTGGAACTGTTTGCATCTGTGCGAGGAACATATCCACTGAGTCTATTCCATCGAATCGGGATAGGGTGTAGGTTCCTGATCCAATCTTGTGCATCATTTTGGTGATGCATGCACATCTCCTTGTTGAAACCTCATAAAGATTATTCTGCCATCTCTCTACAACATCCTTCGAACCTATGTCATGGGAGCATACACTTCACTAGCTCAAATCGTCATCAGTTGTAGGGTTGACGTAATCTTCCCTATGCCATGTAATATTATAGATGTTCTCAATGATGGAACTCCACACATTCGCGTTCACTGGCTCATTGTATATATTTCTCTCATTCGAATCTAGTGGTGCAATAATGTGCAAGGTGTCTGTTTCCAAGGAAATTTTTCGTTTCTTCATATTCAAGATTGCATTATTATCAAATGCCTAGTTAATTGCAAGTAGAGTTTGGTAGGGGTGTGACTCATCCATGATCTCAATCACCTAAAATATCCTCTGGTTTTCACCCCTTCAATGTTCACTTCCACTTGCTCCAAACTACTAATGGGATACATTTTGTAATGATTAACTAGCCTAAGTTGAATGGGATTTCACACCAAGTTTGGTTTACCCATTAACTCCCAATATTTCTTTGGAAATATGTTCACTTTGGATCCCAGGTTCAACATGACACTGCCCATCTCATAGCTTTTGAGTTCAATTGTCATCTTGAACTCTCTTTCCGTGCACTTTTGTTTTCTCAGTTGTTGCACAACTTTGTTTTTGGCAACATGGAAAAAATAGCTATAGTGCTTTCTTCTCCCCCAATACATCTTGTCAACATACGGGTTAAATTCTTTGCAGCCTCGGAATCACTTAACATTTTAAGGAAATATCACAAGAAATTACTTACTTCATCGTATGATTCCTCTTCACGATAAGTGTTGAGTTGTGTTTCTTCTTGTGCCATACGTCACAACTCTTCATACGCACACTTGTCCTCCATTGCCTTTTGTTCAGACTATTTTACTTCTTTCATATGTGGGATTCTTCCAGTGACCTTTGTGTCACGTATTGCATCTCCTCGTGCACACGAGCTTCCTCCAATTTTATTTTTTGTGCATTGTAACTCTTCACGCATGGGGGCCTCCTCTAGTGATATTTTTGTTGCATGTTGAAACTCTTTTCAAACACAGGTTTCCTCCAATAATATTTTCATTATGTTTTGTAACTCTTTGTGAACTCCATCCTCCTCCAAAGCCCTTTTTTCCTTGTGCAAGAATTGCTTTTGTTTTGCGACATCAAAATTAGGAGGTGCCTACACCGCTTTCCTAATCTTTCCTTTGATTCCATGATCAGTAATTTCTCCATGTTCCAAGTCCATTCCCATCGAAATGCCTCCTCAAGTTACCACTAGTACATCAACTTCTTACTTTGTCTTCTAATATCCACATGGCTCTACGGTCACCATATTGCAATGCACCTTCTTATATTCTCATTTTTCCAACAAATCTGGGCAGTCTTCTGTGACATGCTTTGTACTGTGGTAGTACCCACATAGTGCACATGGTTCAATATAGTATTGTGATACATGGCCCACTTCGCCATAGTTAAAGTAGGTAGGAAGTCTTCCTTCACCACCACTATATCCTCTTCCTCTTCTATATCCTCCCCTTGGACCTCCTTGATATACTCCTCTATCAACACCTTCACAGTCACCAGCTTTATGTTCTTCTTGGATATGGAAGGCGTTTACAATGTGCTCCTACATTAGTTGAAGTGATCAAAAATTTCTCACATCATGCCCCATGGATTTGAAAAACTCATGAAATGGATTATCCATAGTCTTTTGATACTTCTATATGGTTGGGAAATGAGGAGGTAGATGTCCTCATTGTTTGCAAATCTCACACCACTCAGTCCGAGGTCCGATTGGAAATGTATTCGACGTGCCCAATGCTATGTAGCTTCCCAACGAAGCACACTTATTTGTATGTTGATATTCTATGTGGAACATAGTACACCACACATGCTCGTGAACCAACTTAGTTTTATCCATATATTGTAATTGAATGGTGAAATTTACAAGTTGATATTGTATTTGCACCAACCCTACTAATGTCTCACCACCTCCTGACATAGCTTCTAAGTGCAACTCAATATCCACGACCTCCACCTAATTCATCCCATTATGTTGGGTGATTGGGACACAAATGTGGGGTAGGAGTCCTGCAATAAACCATTCTATATTCTGGACATCTTGGATCTGAAATGTTAGTCAGTCCAACAATATTTTGAACTATTGGTCATAGTCCTATACATTTTCTCCATCTTGTTGCTTGATCTGTTGAATCTCAATGATACATTGTGACTCTGACTTAGTCTTCTGAAACTCCCTAAGTATATCTCTCTTTATCTCCATTAGGGACCTATCTTATCATGCTAGCGTAGTATAATTTCACTTCATATACCACATAAGAGCTATGTCTCTAAAGGTGGTCTCTAACTACGCTATATTATATGCTTCATCCTTGAATCTATTAAAATCCCATATAGCTTTACATGAAAACCAATGTTGTTTTGCATTGTCTCTTCCTGTCCCATGAAACACAGGAATCCTCAAAGTTGTGTCTTGGTTTTCCATACTAAATCTAGTACTATGTCCTTCCGACTAACAACTAGTTGTTGCTGACACTGACAATGATATAGATGTCTTCCTTGTGAAGTATTGTTGACTTGGAATTCTTCTTCACTCGTATATTATCTTTCCCTTTCTTCTACTCTTATCTCTACACTTTATTCATTTCTTTCTTCTTGATTTAAAATGTGCAAGGGGGGTTGTTCAAAGAGGGGGTTCCAACTTATTCTCTTATTATTATTGATGATGTATCCCAAAGAGATTCCTACATCTAGTCTCTCAATCCCACTCACAATTTATAAGCCATATTCCCCTTCTTGGAGGGGTCCATCTCCATATTTTGTTGCATTGGCACTGCTACTGTGTGCCTCATCTTCCTCCGATGTGACTACATCTCTTATCAGCCAAGGGGATCTGACTTTCATTCTTCTCATTCATCATGGTTACACTATACATCACTAAATCAAGGATCAAAAATAGCGATTTTAAATCCCCCCCCCCGCCCCTCCCCCCTACAACTTGCACCATCCTCAGTGCACAACACCATACTAACATACATGTACATATCTTTACATTATAATAATTGATACTTTTTTCAAGTTCACAACTCCCGTAACAGTTCCAACCAATAATCTCTTGTTCCCCTCAGCATACACAACCCAAGGAAGTGTACTCCCTTCTCTTCATTGTAGTCCCTCAGGTTGTATCACTCCCTCTTTATGAGTCCAACACAGATCAAACAAGAAGTCTCTAAGATGTGGCTTCATGAACTCCAGCTGCCAAAATGGAGCTTTGCTCACTTGTATAAAAATTTACATTCAATTTTCTTCAAAATTTGAAAAAATGTATGGGTACTCCTACCGCATAGGCTCCTCATGCTCCCAGTAATGTATTCAGGACCATATCATGTCCAGTATACCTTTACCAGGCCAATGGATTTGTTCTTGAGAAATTTGAATTTTTGTTCCAGGATGCACACTAGCTCCACCCGAAAGTCCCCTTTGTGCTCCACCTAGACATAGTCCAATCAATCACATGGTTAGGATCAAGAACATATTTATTCAATAAAGATACATGAAACAAAATATGAATTCTCATGGATGTAGGCAATGAAAACATGTATGCAACTAGGCCTATCTTCTCTAAAAGCTCAAATGGCCCATAGTAGCTTACTGCCAACTTTGGTAAACTTAAAAATATTAGCGAGCTCCTCTTAACCTTTTCTTTTAAAAACATATGCTTGCCCACCTTGAATTCTCTATATGTCTTGCTTTTATCTACACAACTCTTTTTTTTTGTCTTGTGCAACCTTTAAATTCTACTTGATCTTTGCCATCTACTCTTCCATTTCCCTTAACAATTATGGTCCAATAATTACTCAGTTTGTTGGGTTATCCCATATCACTAGTGTGTTTCATTTTCTGCCATACACGGCTTCAAATGGGATCATCTTCAATGATGCATGGTACCCATTATTATAACCAAATTCAACTAGATGAAGGTAGTCTTCCCACTA
The DNA here is from genome assembly GCA_032191745.1 of Picea mariana. Lineage (NCBI taxonomy): Eukaryota > Viridiplantae > Streptophyta > Pinopsida > Pinales > Pinaceae > Picea > Picea mariana. The sequence continues at coordinate 384,903 of JASDQU010099888.1, read as the reverse complement.
GGAAGGCTTGTCCATTACATACATTCTTAGCATATCTTCGATTATTTGGTTAGTCCTCTCTATTTTCCCATTTGACTTTGGGTGATGTGTTGTACTGAAATTTAAATTAGTCCCAAATCCCTTAAACAACCCCTTTCGTAAATTTGATGTGAACTTGGGATCTCTATCATAAACAATTGCCTTGGGAACACCATGTAGCTCGACAACTTCCTTCATATAATTTTTTGCAATGTTGGTTACTTTATGAATGTGCTTTACTAGAATAAAATGGGCATCCTTATTTAATTTATCCACCACTACCATGATGAAATCATGTTGTTTTACAGTCCCGAGCAGTTTAGTGATGAAATCAATCGTAACAACTTCCCATTTCCACTCAAGAATGGGAAATGGTTGTAGCAATCCAGATGGGTGTCTATGCTCAACCTTTAACTTTTGACACTCTAGACATCATGCTATATAATCAACCACCTATTTTTTCATTCCTAGCCAAAACATTTGGCCCCTTACAACTATAATTGTTTTCTGATATCATGGGTGCCCAACATAAGACACATTGTGCATTTTTCTTAGCACTATATTTTTTAGCTCTTTATATTTTGGAAGATATATCGTGCCCCTGTACATGAGGAATCTGTCCTATTTCAACTCATAATCTTTAAATTTATTCTGAAAATTACCTTGATGTAATGCTTCTTTCACTTGCAAATAATGTTGATCTGAATTTGCAAATTCTAAAATTTTGTCTTTTAAATCAAACATGTACATGCTAATGGTTGTAGCATGCATCTCATGCACTCTCTTGATGACTACATCATCCACTTTATTTTCCTTTCCTTTAATATGATTTATATTGAAGTGATATTCACTAAGGAATTCCAACCATGTAACTTGTATGTCATTCAATGTTGGATATCCAAGAAAATATTTCAGACCACTATGGTCTATCCTCAACTCAAATATTTTTCCCATAAGATAACGCCTCCACATATTTAAGGCATGTGTTGAGATTCAACAAGAAGATCCTAGTGAAAATTATGCACCTACACTAGGATGGAGCCTCAGGCTATTTTTAGGTGGAAGTCTATTTTTAGATGATGAGAAAATTCTATTTATAGATGATGTCTATTTATAGATGGTGAGTGAATTCCATTTATAGATGTATGTCGACTATTATTATCCCTTAATAATAGTTGGACAATAAATATTAATCTATTCTCAATGAGCACTTGGAAATAGTTAACTGAAGTGGAAAATTAGTTATTTATAGGAAATTCGAGTTCAAAGGTTGATTGGTGGGACATGCAAGTTGAATTAGTTGTAACTGAGTGATTCGAAGTTGTAACAGAGTTATATGTGTAGTTATGTGAGTTGTAAAGTAGTTTAACTCAGTTAAGTGAGTTAAGCTCAGTTGTACTAGTTGTAACTGAACTTACACTAGTGAGAGACCAGTGAATTAATTATTAATTAATTCACAATCAATGGTCTCACATGCAACTGAAGATTTACCACTGTTAACTACATGCATGTCAGATCTAATGGAGACCTAGTTGAGATGAAGGTGAAAGGGACAGTTTGACTATCAGTTGTGACTTTAGTGGGTGCACTCATGCAACCACACACACATTGGATGTGCCCATGAGGAATGCGTAGCCTAGGCAAGAGGGATTCATTCATTGCAGGGATTTCCATCAATGGGTATTACACAAAGGAGGCAGGTTGTCTAAAGGTAGTAAATTGGTACATGCATTTGACAATTTTTGTATGACAGTGTGAGACAATTGTATATTGTACTGAGAGCTCTTGGATTAGAGTTTTGTATAATATTGTTTCATGATCCATGACATATACATAATATATGATAGTGGGGTTTTTAGCTTTATGCTTTCCCAGTAAAAAATCTATGTTATGTGTGATTTATCTCTCTTTTTGATATTGCAATTGGCGATCTTGTTTTAAATTTCGCAAGAATTTTAGTAGAAGTGATTATGAATTTAACAGTGACATATAATTGTTAGATAAGGAGAATCCATACAATACATAATTTGTATTAAAATTTCTACATGGTATCAGAGCGCAGAATATTGTAGAAGCTAAGTTTGTGATTGGATAGAATTCGAATTTGTAAAAAGACTTTCTTGGTGCTACAATTGATTCAAGATCGAAATGGCTTTCAATGGCTTGAGGTTAGAGTATGCACTTGAGGGCGGCTTGAACTACATTTATTGGAAGGATAGGATGGAGGCAGTACTCGAAGACAATGGCTTGAAGGAATTCATTGACAAGGATGTTCCTAAGCCATATGCTGCAGACACTACAAATCTTGATGCATGGCAAAAGAAAGTGGCAAAGGCGAGGAGGATCCTGTTGGAGGGAGTACGATACCACATTGTCTCAAACCTCCATGGGAAAATCACACCATATGCAATGTGAAAGGATTTGACGGATCTATTCCAAAACAACAACGACCATAGGAAATTGGCGCTCAAAGATAAACTCAGGAAGATCAAGATGGAGAAGGATGACTCCATTCCAAAATATCTCATGAAGTTTGTCCAATGTCGAGATGAGCTGGGGAGTGTGGGAATAAAATTCGTTGATGATGATTTGGTGAGCTTGGGTCTCCTAGGACTTCCCAAGAATTGGCACAGTTATCAAGATTTTGTCAATCGAAGGGAAAAATTGTCAGATTGGGAATGACTATGGTCGGATCTAGCGCAGGAGAAGTTCAGGCAAAACACCAGAGATGGCTCTTCATCAAAACATGATGATGAAGAGGATTGTGCTTTGGCTGCCAAGGCAAGGAAAGGGAAGGGGAAGAAATTCCATTCAAAATCCGAGTCTAAAGGAAAGAAGCTGGATTTGTCCAAAGTGAAGTGTTTTTACTATCATGAGCTTGGGCATCTCGCTACTAACTGTCCACAGAAGAAGAAGAACAAGAAGGTTGTTGGAGCTGCAGCTGGTGAGGCCCTTGCCTCGCAATTTGAACTTTACTTCTCCTTGATCGCATGCATGACATCAAGTGCATTGGGATCGATGTGGTATTTGGATAGTGGCGCTTCCTTACACATGACCGGAGATAAAGAGATTTTCAGTGACTTGGAGGAGAACGATCTCAAAATGCATATAGATATGGGCGATGATGGATGATATAGTGCGAATGGCATTAGTACCATTAACTTTTAGAGGGAGTCAGGTAAACCATTTCAATTGAAAGATGGTATGCATGTTCCAGGTCTAAAGAAACTTGGTCTCAGTCGCAATGTTGGAGGACAGAGGCTATGATGTTGTTTTCAACGATTGAAAATTTTTCCTGCGACATAAAACAACGGGTCAAGTCAAGAAGATAGCGATTCGAGTTAAGATTCTCTACAAGATAGAGGTGGATGGTTGCGTTGCCATGATGGGAAAGGCAGAAAAAGTGTTGAGACGAGATGAGGGTGAATTATGGCACAGGTGATTGGGCCATCTTCATCATGGAGCCTTGAAAATCATGCAACAAATATCTACTGGACTTGCAATGGGAACACTTTCTCAGTTAGATAAGTGTAAGGATTGCACCATGGGGAAGTATGTAAAGTCCACCTTTCATGAAAAGGAGAACCGTGCTTCAGTGATCCTGGAGAGAGTTCGCACAGATGTGTGTGGACCATTATCGGTTGCTTCAACAACAAAACATAAGTATTATGTTATTTTTGTTGATGACTTTTCTCGTAAATTCCAGATCTTCTTCATGCAGAAGAAGGATCAAACATTCTGAAAGTTATATGAGTTTAAAGCATTGGTGGAGAAAGCGTTGGGGAAGCAAGTGAAGGCTCTAAGGAGCGATAATGGTGGAGAATACATCTCTAACGATATCAAAGACTTCTACAAAAAAGAGGGAATTCAAAGAGAACTCATAGCGCCTCATACCCCACAAAAAAATGGGGTCACGGAGAGGAAGAACATAACGATCATGGGTGCAGCATGAGTGATGTTGCATGATCAGGGCCTACCAATGCATTTGTGGGCGGAAGCATGCAACACTGTCGTTTATGTGAAAAATCGTTGTCCTCATAGAGTAGTCGGCATGAGTACACCTGAAGAAGCTTTCATTGGTAAGAAACCGAATGTTTCTCACTTTAAGATTTTTGGCTCATCTGTTTATGTGCATGTGACCAAGAATGCTAGGAAAAAGTTGGAGTCGACTGCTTAAGTTGGGATATTTGTGGGGTACACAAAAACACCCCATAATTATCGTGTGTATTTTCCTAATAGTAATATGATTGTTATGCGACGGGATATAAAATTCAATGAGGGGAAAGCCATGCAGTTGTCGCTTGAGAGGGAGATAGACTTGCATGCAGAGGAGGAATTGTTGGTTCCCAAAGATGATTCTCAAGATGTGGATCAGCCACATGAGGAGGTTCATGGAGTGGAGGATTCCACTCATGCAGAGCCATCCATCAGAAATGGCATAAAGCGCACCATGAAAGCTGATAGATTGAGACTAGATGTTGCAGAGAATGTAGGAGCCCCTACTTCACAGCGCAGACAAAGACAATCTCCTGATCCATTTACTAGATACATGGCTCTCATGAGAAAATGTATTGTGATTGAACCATCTTCCTTTCAGGAAGCAGTGCAAGATCCCACTTGTGTTGATGCAATGGTGGAGGAGTATGACTCCATTGTCAAAAATAGTGCATGAGAAATTGTCCCAAGACCAATCGAAAAATCAGTGGTAGGTTTGAGATGGATCTACAAGGTAAAGCAAGTTATTGATGGGAGTGTTAAGAAATACAAGACTAGATTTGTGGCCCCGAGCTTCTCACAGATCGAGGGGATAGATTATGATGAGACCTTTTCACCTGTCACAATCTACTCTTCTATAATATCCATCTTTGCACTCTCAACGCAGATGGGCTGGCGCATTCATCAGATGGATGTAAAAACTGTGTTTCTCAATGGAATCATTGAGGAAGAAGTGTACATAGAGAAACCTGAAGGATTTGAGATCTTCAACAGCGAGTTGCATGTGTGTCGACTCAAAAGAGCATTGTATGGGTTGAAGCAAGCACCCTGTGCTTGGTACACTCAGATAGACAACTATTTCACTAGACTGGGATTCACCAAAAGTGAAGCGGATGCAAACCTATGCCAAATTGTGGTGGAGGGTAAGCTTTTAAACATTGTTCTTTATGTTGATGATTTAATACTGACTAGTGATGAGTAGCTGATACACTCATGCAAGGAGGACCTTGCAAAGGAGTTTGATATGAAGGATATGGGCCTCCATTATTTCCTTGGATTGGAAATATGGCAGCGAGATGGTGAACTTTTTGTGTCTCAAGGGAAGTATGCAAGGGAGATACTGGGTAAGTTTCACATGGAAGGCTGCGAACCCATGGATACTCCTCTTCCAGGAAACTGGAGGAAAGAGGATGCTACTGCTGGAGAGGTAGTGGATGCTACTATATATCGGCAGTTAGTGGGTTCGCTAATGTATCTAGTGAACACGAGACCGAACATTTGCTATGCGGTTAACTAGCTGAGTCAAGCGATGGTTAATCCTACCAAGCTCTTTTGGAAGGCGGGTAAGCATGTCTTGAGATACTTGAGGGGCACATCTGAGTATGGATTATGGTATAGACAGATGGATGAGGTGAATTTTCATGGCTTCACGGATGTATATTGGGTGGGAAATCCAACATATAGAAAGAGCACATCAAGGGGGATCTTTAGTATCGGATCTTCAATTGTTTATTGGTACAATAGGAAGCAAAGATTCGTGGCACTCAGTTCAGTGGAAGCAGAATACATGGCAGCGAGTCAAGATGCATGTGAGGCTATCTGTATGAGAAAGATATTGGTTGGTTTGTTTGGTTCTCATTTAGATCCGACTGTGATTCATTGTGATAATCAGAGTTGCATTAAACTCTCGATTAATACTGTGTTTCATGATAGATCTAAGCATATAGATAGTTGGTATCATCATATCAAATATTGTGTGCAACGGAAGATCATGTTGCTTCAGTACATTCCTATGGAAGATAATGATGAAAACATTTTGACGAAGGCGCTCACCAAAAGAAAATTCGAATACCACAGAGACAAGATCAGGGTGAAGGATAATCCCTTTCTTGTTGAGAGGGAGTGTTGAGATTCAATAAGAAGATCCTAGTGAAAATTATGCACCTACACTAGGATGGAGCCTCAGACTATTTTTAGGTGGAAGTCTATTTTTAGATGATGAGCAAATTCTATTTATAGATGATGTCTATTTATAGATGGTGAGTGAATTCTATTTATAGATGTATGTCGACTATTATTATCCCTTAATAATAGTTGGACAATAAATATTAATCTATTCTCAATGAGCACTTGGAAATAGTTAAATGAAGTGGAAAATCAGTTAGCTATAGGAAATTTGAGTTCAAAGGTTGATTGGTGGGGCATGCAAGTCGAATTAGTTGTAACTGAGTGATTCGAAGTTGTAACAGAGTTATATGTGTAGTTATGTGATTTGTAAAGTAGTTTAACTCAGTTAAGTGAGTTAAGCTCAGTTCTACTAGTTGTAACTGAACTTACACTACTGAGAGATCAGTGAATTAAGTATTAATTAATTCACAATCAATGGTCTCACATGCAACTGAAGATTTACCACTGTTAACTACATGCATGTCAGATCCAGTGGAGACCCAGTTGAGATGAAGGTGAAAGGGACAGTTTGACTAACATTTGTGACTTTAGTGGGTGCACTCATGCAACCACACACACATTGGATGTGCCCATGATGAATGCGTAGCCTAGGCAAGAGGGATTCATTCATTGTAGGTATTTCCATCAGCAGGTATAGCGCAGAGGAGGCAGGTTGTCTGGAGGCAGTAAATTGGCACACACATTATTTTCGTCATCCCTATGATCGTTAATGATGTAAACCTATCTATTGCCTTTAGAGGGGTCACAGTGGCCTGAGTTCCTGAAGAGAGAAGGAAGAAGAACTTTTCCTGAGAAAAGAAGTTGCTTTTTTCTATGTAAAAACCTTATAAAAAGAAATGTACGCAGGTTGCT
>JASDQU010099888.1:355780-368638 GCA_032191745.1 Picea mariana | reverse complement strand
AGGAATGCAGGACTGAGACTCCCTTTTATGATTGTAAAGCAGGAACTATTTCATTTTACACTCAATACTACAACCCTTTTGATGAGAAGAATTTCTCCTCTACTCTCATTCTTCCTTTTCTTACTTTAAAAAACATGTTTTCTTTGCGATGCATTGAATATATCTTGTTATGTTGATGAGGCAGTGAATATTTCACTAATTTCTTTCCCATTTCAAGACTTGTTTTTTAGTACCTTATTTTCTATTTATGAATGACATTTAGGATCAGGAATCTTCCTATGTGAGTGAACAGATTGGACACTTGCATATTTATTTCTTCTTATGGTTTTATCTTCGTTATTAAATTGATTACCATTGACTAAGTAAGTGTGATCGAAACTTATTTACAAACAGAGATTGATTTCTCTTTCTTCATTTACTGTTGAAACCTCCAACCTTTTCAAAAACCAATATACATTTATCCATAAAAACCATTTCAATAATTTGATGATACCCTAGCTTTCCCTTAGCAGTCAAGTGCAACTTTAGGGACTAACAACACCCCTGCTACTAACCCATAATTTGTTTTGATACCATTAAATTAAAATTCATGCAACATGCTAAAACTCCCATGCATCTAACAACAAATTATTCAAGAAACATGAATGCACCTAACTAAGCATACCCATAGTGGCATATAACTACTCAAGAACAAAACGTTTATGCACAGTAATTTAAAACCATAAATAAAAATATTGAATATATATAACACTTAACTTTTATTTTTAAATCAAATGTGCAACCAACTACAAAGGACATACATCCCACCCAACTGTAGATTTGTTGCTCCAAATCTCAATAATAAATCACCCCTAAGTTAGGGCTATGAGTCTACAAGAGAGAGTGTCTTCTAGGGGTGTCTGTTGGCTGCTCATAACAAGTTAGTTTCCTATAGCCATCCCAATCCACCATCTATCTTCCCCTCAACTTGCACAACCCAAGGTATGTGATTCCCTTCTCTACTACACAGTGCCTCAGTCTATCTCTATTGCTAGGGACTCTAGGGATTTATAGCTACAACAAGAAACCCTCAACAAAAACTCATTTTCTCCACACATTAATGTCACTCTAGAAGAATAAAAACTCGCTTTTCATGCCATTACAACTCTAACAAGATACCCACAAAGCCCACTATGGATTTTTTTGAGTTTTTTCAGTTTGCCCCCTCTTGTTGCTTCAAACCTTGGTTGTCAAAAATCTCGATAGTACCATTCAAATTTCCCTTTTTACCCATGCATGTTGACTTTCACATTCCCTAATGTTGATTGTACTCATCCTTATTCTCTCAATAACTATGTGAAGTGACTTTTCACCCTACCCTCTTACATGTATTCAATGATTGGAGATTTGATACACTCAAAAGGAAAATAGAAGGTTCATATTAAATAATAATTTTAGAAAGTGGCATGGGATTAACATAAATGAATAATTCCCCCCTCTCTTGTGAAAACTTAGCCCCCATGACTATGTCTACGTTCATATGTATCAAACGATACATTTTATTTTATTATTCCAATACACATGTTTACATATTACATCACTTGGATCACAACCATATATCATATTTACATTATGCATTGCTAAACCAAGGATTAAAAATGAGGATGTTATAACTAATATCATTGATTTAATGTTTACTATTTTTCAATCATTGCAACTCACCATGATGTCAAGTCGAGATAAAGTTACTAAACAAGCATAGCTCAGAGAGGAAACATACCAAGCATGGTGACATGTCAATTATATACCCTTCTTAAGATAATAGAGGATGGGCTAATTGTTGCATTTAATTATCAACCTATTGTTCTCGCACAATAACCTCCCTATTTTCTTCTTGTGTGTTTTCCCTAAGAGAAGAAATTGCACCCCCCCCCTACTAAAATTTTCTAATGGAAAGCCTCTAAGACTCTCATGCAAATGGACAAGCTCAAATCTCTCTTCCCACTCTTCGTACTTTACCATTTGCAATGTTTCATCATGATCACTCACTTGATCGATTTATTAACTCCCAATTTTTTGGCTCTAGCCATATCGACAAGTTAGTGATTAACCCACCGATGTAGAAAAGGATGACCACTTAACATTATCAATCTTGAGTTGGGTGTATTGACAGAATTGCGCTAGAATTTTCCAATACATTGGCCATATTCCAACCAAATCCATCAGTACATCGGTGATGTTCACACAAACTTCACCAACACATAGACCTTCACTATCAGTGATATTCCGACCAACACTTCTGGTACACCTGCGAGCTTCCCACAAACTTCGTTGATACACCAAATAACTCTCGACTAACCCATAGTAATCAAAAATATATTCATTAAACACTTAGTCATTTTCTAAATAATTATGTATCGATGAAGTTACCACCAACTATGTCGGTGCCCTCCTCTTGTATCAACAAAGTTCACGACAAATTCTCTGATACTCTCTCCTCTTATCGATGAAGTTCATAACTATGAATCCGATGTCATCCTCCACATACTGACACACTTCTTATGAAATATGTCGACACCATTATTCACATCCTGGGGATGTTGCTAACATCTCCAGTGGTACCACCTCCCCTTTATCGGTGAAGTTAATACTAACTACATCGATACTAACTTTCTCCACGCCTTCATCTTGAGTCCTCTCCTATTCTCCTCCAACTCAAATCCTTCTTATTGCACCTATCGGTCAGGTTTATATTGTTTTCGATTATTAATCATTTCATGCCTAATTGGATAACTCATGACTGATCATCTACCTCGCCTGATCTACTTCATGTTGCAGTCGTAATTAAGTTTGTTTGTGTTGCTAGTAGCTTTCATTGTGCATACCATACCAACTTGTTTACTTTGTGCTTCTTTATTTTATGACCAACCATGATCACGAAAGTGTATTCTATCATCAAGTGGGTTAACTACAGTATCTATAATACTTTCACTAGCTCTGAATTGCATCTTAGAAGGAAATTGTTCCTCCTAGCTCCTAAACAGGCTCAAGTGCTCCAAACGCCAGTTGCTTGTTTTTGCGGATCCATATTTCTGAGCCACTTACTGATGACCCCAACTCCAATGGATGGATTAAGATTCTGTATAACACACATAACACAAGAACTCACATAACTAAATTTGGGCAAAGTAATAGCTAGAATAAGACACAAACTTTCATTAAAAAATTATGCCTTTGAGCACACTTTTTGGGCATTAATCAGAGTGTATTTTTCATCCCCGAAACAAGCCAATTGTATTATTTACGTGATTATGATCCCAACATAACAGACGAAATCGAAAAACAAGGCCAAGAAGTGCCAAAACAATCATCATAGATTTCTATCCCAAGTCAGGCTTGTCAGCAGTAACACTAGTGGAATGTCTGAATAACATGGTAAACTATCTCAATAAGAGCATCTCTCCGCACTCTTTGTGTCACAAAAAATGGTACCCCAATCAGACATCATATGAGTTAGTTACTAGCCTTTGAAGTCTTCTTCAATAGGATAATCGATCAACATCCTTTCTTCCATATCCACGCCACCACATGAAATTGCTTTGGGTAAAGTACTTGGGTTATGCAAATTATTATTTTAAATTTAAATAATTTTAAGTTAATCTAGATTTTAAATTATTTAAGTTTAAACTATATTTAAACCAAAAAATAAAATTAAAAAGAATAATTAAAATGGAGTGAAGGTTCTATGTCTTGAAAAATACATGGAGCGAAGGTTTCAAAGAATATGTGGAGGGAAGGAGATTCATGTGNCCCACTCCACATTCCCCCCTTTTCTAGTTATGTAAGCCCCTTATAAATGATTTACTCTCATTCACTTAAACAAGCTCATTTACTTAAACAAGGATATACACAGCTGGAGCAGTTGCGAGGATGGGTGTCGACTTGACCAAAGCCGATGTTAGGATGGGGGACGGTTCTTACCAGAGCAGTTTGTTTGATGGGTGCGGACCTGATCGAAGTTGATGTGAGGATGGGCTCAAGTTCATACCGGAGGATTTTCTTGGATGGGAGTTGACCTGGACGGAGGAATTTATTTGATGGGCGTCAGTTCAAAGTTATACTTCACATCAACATGTCAATACAAGTTATGTTTTCATAAATGGGTTTTTAAATGGTTATCATAGGTAATGATATGGAGGGGGTATGGTCCATGACCCCCTCCCATTTTACAATGTGGAAAGGCATTAAGGGAGGGGGCGTGATCACCACCCCCCTCCCCTTCCCCCTTCATACACATGTTCCAAAACACCTTAGCATGTTTTTAAATAAGCATTTGAGCCTAAGGTGGGTTAGAGGGAGACCACCAAACACCCCATCCATTGAACTTTAAAAAATAAATATATACTTTTGAATTTTAAATAATAATTTTCTCACCTTATAAAAAATTGCATTATTATTTAATATTTTCACATTGAACTCACATTTTAACCCCTATCCAAAACCTACCATTCAATCCAGTCTTGCACCGAGGGCATCATTCAGAAATGAAATTTAAATCAATAGTGTTAAGAACAAAATATGAGATGTGATGTAGAACCTTTCCTTCCAAAACACATATGAACCTTCTCTATGATGAAATCATTGCAAAATGAGTTAATCCAACTTAGCACACAACACACCAATGATGTGAGAACATAGTCTAGGTTTAGATACCACAACGATCACTTGAGAGTTATTACAATGAGACGCGACCAAAGCTCCTCCAACATTTTACGACTTGTCCCAACCATCGAATCGCCAGCGAAGGAAATTACTCATTCCTTTTCTATACACCCAACAATGGATCTAATTAATTGATCTTCACCAACACATACCGGAGTAGCTCATGCCTCCTTTTTCGATATTTTCCGGAGCAGTTCGTGCTTTTCTTGCCGAAACAAGGATAAGACCCTACCAAACTTCATTTCGTATTTTGGCCACAATGTTAGACACAGATTCTCATTTTTCACGTTCCTTATATCGTTGCAAAGGTATTTCTGATATATACAACTTTACAGTTATATGATTTGAGAAATTCCTAACCAATTATTCACATTTTTTAGTATTAATATATGGCACATCGTCAATAACCCCATAGAATACAACACCTCAACCATGAGAAAAGGAACTAGGAACCAAATTCAAGGAAGCATATACAAACTCTCAATTAATTAATGTTTCATTTATATCGGAACAATGTGTGGTTTTAATGGTTTATTTCAAAGTTACCCTGATTTCACTCATCTATTGCATGTTGAATGGTGCTAGGTACCAATGCCAAAGGAAGGTCATACTCAAAAATCTAGATAGGCAGCGTGTGAGGGAAACAAATCATGAAGTCACAATTGCCACACATCGAGGAAAATCTACCAGTATGCAGCAATACCCTCACAATTACAACCCGCCACCAAGGATGATAAAGCAACAATAATAACAACAACTCTCACGAGAGAAGAGGAGCGGTGAAAGGGAATTCCAAATCCCATTATGATTGAATATCAAACATGAAAGGAGAAGAGTGTTCCCATGTACAGACCAGTCTCCATGGTGGGTAAAGTGCATGGCCATAATCTATGATGGCCCACTAACACTAGAATACAAAATTTGTATTGTGACTGCATATTATACATTAAATCGCAAACATTTTTGTAGTCCTTTTTCTCTCATCATTATGAAGAGGATAAGGACAAAAGATTTTAAATGAAAGGTCATGGGGGGAAGGCGGAAAGCCAAGAGGCAATTTGAACTTCAATAAATATGGGGATTGTATCTAAGGAAAGGGAATTTTGGCTCTTCAAGTATTGTATATTGAGAAACTACTATGTTAACTAAAATTGAGAAGCCCTCCTTGGAGCTTTCATGTATTATTACATAAAATTTTAATGAGGAGAAGCCTATTTGGCCAAGCTATATTTTGGAAGAGCTCTAATTCTTATGTTGGATGTATTGTGGACTATTCCTTTGCATGTTGGATCAACACTTGGGTTGTGTAAGGATGTACTTCATGTTGTAGACTACTCTTATGTATGATTGTTGCATTCTTATTTATGTTTTTTCAAGAATATTTGTCTAAATTCGCAGGCGTAGAACCCTAAATGATTGTTTAAATGTTACACTATTTTGTATTTGCAGTTGCTTATTCATATTGTTGTCTATGCTCTATGTGAAATATTTCTCAGGCCATTTACATGAGCATGATTGGTTCTATGTTTTCTTTCTGGTTACCTTAGTTTCATCTCGACTCATGCATCTTAGATTAGTTGCATTTCATTCTTTATCTTAGAAACCTTCATCGGTGGACCGAGCTGCAACTGGTAAACCCAAAACTATAAATGGTTGCCAGACAAAAATATGGATGGGTTCCCTATTCCAAATGGTGAGAGGTCTAATTGGGACTTCTCATGAAGGGTAATCCTTGTTGTTGACAAAGGGAAATTCAGCCCTATCAACACAACCTGAGGTCCTGGAGAACTTACAAGATACTATGTATTTTATGTACAAAAATAAACCCTTGTATTGATTGATCTCTAAGTGAATGCCTACTATTTCTTCAAATTCAATTTAATCAAACGATTACAATTTCTACAACTCAATAGGTATGCATTATTATGATTTCTTTTAGTGTACGACACTTCATTGTTTTGCAAATATAAATGATTATATCAACTAACTGATTGTATCATCACCATGCATTACTTTGCTTTGATCAATAAGTTTGGAACCAAATACCACATTCATACTATTGCTACATTTTGTGAATAAAATAAACCATGACAATGTGAAAGAAAATGAAATAAGGAAAATAAACCATAAAATAATTATATTCTAATTGCAAAGAAAAATGAAACTTCAAAGAAAAGAATCATAAACCTATCTTAGGATATCTCCAATATAGTTTATAATGAAAAATGAAGTATGATCTATGTATTTAACATGCATACATGGGCCCAACACCTTCACTTCTCATAAAACCTAGATAAATTTCCAGTTCTTTGCAATTTTTGGTGAAACCCTAGTTTCTAGTTTTGAGTGTGATGGATGGAAACGCAGGGCGGGCAACATCCCCCACAAGATGATGAATCCATGAATTTCCACGCCATGGCTGTGCCTTCAATCAAGAACTCAAAATATTAACCATCTCATTTTTTGAAAAAATTGGATGAAATCCCTGAGGTTTAACTTCCTCCTTCTACTACTAGACGAAATATTTTGGCCTTTGTTGATTGTGTCTTGATTGACTAGTACAATGGTATCTATCCTTGATCGACGTCTGTGACTTTATGGCTACAAATAAACTGGGAGCCTCATACCAAAGGCTCTTTGAAGCACTTTTTTTTGTGGGAGAGGGTTTTATGCCTTCCTCTTTGAGTACAAGGAATATTAAGACCTGATCTTCCATAGTGGACCATATTTCTTGGGCACAAGAGGGATGTACCTGAACAAATGGATTCATGATTTTGGTCTGGAAAATGTTGTTCCTTTAGCAGTCCCTATTTGGGTTCACCTTCCACACCCTCCCCTTCATTGTTGGAGCAATGATGCTATTTGAAGCATTGAGAACTCTTCGGGTCAGTACATAGATAGGGAAGAACCAAAGGAAAACATGTTTTCCTATGCAAGAATTTGCATTGAAGTGGATCTAGAGAAGGTTAGTATTAAAGAAATGTTCATTTCGATGGATAATTGGTAGCATGTGTAGCATCTCTCAACATTTCTTTAAGGTAGCGTTGTCGCCCATGGCTTCAACTTCTGATGAATTAGATCCAATAGTTGACATGGTGATCTCTTCGATAGGGTTGTTAGAGCCTGATCTCTTTACTCCTGTCACGACCCTCGACATGGTGTCCTTCTAGAGTGTGTTTCTTCCTTCCAGTGAAGACCTTTTGGAAGCCATGACCGAGTTTTGTCCCTTGACATGGTGTCATTCCGGAGCATTGTCCTCTTGGAATCCATGATCAAGAAGCTTTCGAGGATAGTTTTTGCGTCTCTGAGGCAACCTCGTTAAAAACTGAAACAGAGGTCTTTGAGCATGGTTTTTTGATTTCAAGCTCGTTAAAAAATGAAACCACTTCTGAGGATAGTTTTTTGTCTCTGTGGCAACCTCGTTAAAAAATGAAACAGAGGTTACGAGCATAGTTCTTGTTTCTATGTCAAGCTCGTTAAACAATGAAATAGTTTTCCCCCTCTCTATTTGCGTCAAGTCCTTCGTCTAGTATTTGAAGCTTCATTTCATTCTCCTTTGCAGTTGGATGAAATGAAGCTTGGGGGGCATTTGCCTCAGCCTCTGGAATTCATGCTGAAGTTGAGCCGCTAGTTTCTTAAGCTGGGGACTAAGTACCAACCATCCNCCCTCTCTATTTGCGTCAAGTCCTTCGTCTAGTATTTGAAGCTTCATTTCATTCTCCTTTGCAGTTGGATGAAATGAAGCTTGGGGGGCATTTGCCTCAGCCTCTGGAATTCATGCTGAAGTTGAGCCGCCAGTTTCTTAAGCTGGGGACTAAGTACCAACCATCCATGTGTTATGCATTGGGAAGTCACAAGCATAGTTTTCTATGGTTCAAGCTTGTGTAAAAATGAAACCACTTACCTCAAGCATAATTTCCTCTGGTTCAATCTTGTGTAAAAATGAAACTAGGTCCAAGCATAGTTTTGTTTAGTTTTTAAGCTTGTGTAAAAATTAAAATCTCTTCCAAGCATAGTTTTGTTTTGTTTTAAAGCTTGCGTAAAAATGAAAACAATCCTGAGCTTAGTCTTTGTTCTTTCTCATGCTCGTAAATACATGAGAATAAGTTACCGAGCTTAGTCTTTGTTCTTTCTCATGCTCGTTAATACATGAGAATAAGTTATCGAGCTTAGTCTTTGTTCTTTCTCATGCTCGTAAATATGTGAGAATGTAACCGAGTATACTTTTATCACTTTTTCGAACTCGTAAAGGTTATACGAAAAAGGAACCCCCTGGAGTTCCCTTTAAGCTCTTTTCAGACTCTCTAAACATGAAAAGATTGTCGAGCGACCTTGCTATTTTCATGCTCGTTAAAGTATTTGAAGAAATCGTCTGTTGGGCGATAATTTATCTCTTTTTTGGTCTCATCAGACTATTTTACGAAAAAGGAACTGGGAGAGTTCTCTTTTAAGCGTTTTTCCAGACTCTATAATCATGAAAAACCTTCGAGTTTTCTATCTTTGGACTCGTTAAACAAACATTGACAGACCCGCAATGGGACCGAACCACTCCTTCCTAGGGTTCGTTAAACATACTCTAAGAAACTCGTCCGAAGGATGAGCTTACATTACAAGCATATGTTATCCTCCTCAAGCTTGTGTAAAAATAAAGAGGTACTTGCCATAAATGGTGGGGGGGGGAATTGGGAAAGAATTGTGTCTAAACCTGTATTCCATGGAAGAGTCACTTTTGAACATGACAACCTTTCATTCGCTTTGTGTCTAGGTTGAAAAATCCACTTGTTTCTTGGTCATACTCCTTTATAAGAATACAAATTGGTCTGTGATCCCTGTTGTTGAGTCAGTATTTTCCAAGACGGTTGTCGTGTCGTCAATATGTTCAAAAAGAAGTTCAACCCGAAAAGCCTTCTATTACGTCGACCATTTTTGCAGTCTTTAAGCCTTCTATTGTGTCTGCCATCCCTGAGTCAGTCCTGAATTACTTGTTACTCTGATCTACATCAAATCTTGTTACTTGTTTCGTGTCATTGATGCGGGATACATTAAGGCCCTCCTGTGACAAGTCTTTTCCTGTCGACTTCAACTCATTATCTAGGAATTAGACTTATAAACTAATTGGTACCTTGGAACTTGCATGCCTTAATGGCAGGTTTCCTCGCTTTCAACAATGGGTTTTCATTATTGACCCCTGATTGGGAGATTCTGCCGAGTGTTTGACTTCAGCTCATTAATTCACATTCATTGGATTGTACTAGTGTACCTTGGGATTCATTGACATTAATGGTGATTTCCCTCGCACTTGTTAATGGTATACACTAATGACCAATAATCAAGTGGTTTCTACCATGTTCGACTTTATCACATGTGTTCACATGGTTAGATTTGTACTATAGAGTGGCGGAGATGAAGACCCTGGATATTTTTTGATAGATCCAGGTTGCGTTGGAGTATATTCAGTGTATTGTTGCATAGATCCACATTGTATGTCTGGTGGCTATGTTCAAATTTGAGTCTTTAACACATAGATCCACAGTGTATTTTTGGTGGCTATGTTCAGATTTGAGTCATATTGGCATGGATCCACATTGTATGTTTGGTGGCCATGACCTATCTTACTTGACACGGATCTTTGCATGTCGGCATTTATGCTTTGAGTTATTTGTATTCTGAGTATGGGAATGCCTACCTCAGTGATGATATATTATTGTACTGTATTTCTGTGTTTGTTGGCAGGTTTTCGACCGACTGTTCCTTGTTTCCTACACACACTCAACAAAGTATTTCAGCTATCACTCTGTTCTAACTTCATACTTTGGGGGGCTCTCTGTTACACATTATTTTCATCATCCCTATGACTGTTAATGATGTAAACCTATCTGTTTCCTTCAGAGGGGTCAGTGGCCTGAGTTCCTGAAGAGAGAAGAGAGAAGAACTTTTCCTGAGAAAAGAAGTTGCATTTTCCTGTGTAAAAACCTTATAAAAAAGGAAGTTCGCAGGTTGCCTATGTATTAGGGTGCAAGAATGCCTGATTCTCGTAGGCTGCATCATATCTAAGATGCAAACAGTTCACATGTTTCACTATAAGCAGGGTGCGAGAATGCTTACACGTGAGAAAAATGAGCGTTTTCTCGAATCTTCTAGAAGGAGAAACTTCCATGGTGAGGTGGCATCTGAATGGTTTGGATCTTACTCGCTTTCATGATTTAGTGGGATCATCCTAACCTCCTCACCTTATCCTCTTCAACTTATAAAAGGAGAGGAGATCTCATGGAGAAGGGGTTTTTCTTGAGCTTGTTAGCTTTGGTTGGCTTGGAATTATTAGCTTGGTTGGAGTGGCTTTGAGATTTGCTTTGTCAAGATAGATTGTGAGTAGCTATCAGATTCATGGTCTCAGAATCCTTGGAGAAAGAAGTGTGTGGGGAACGAAGGATAGTTGGAAGGGACCTTACGACATCAAGGCTATGGTTGTAATCTCTCTTTCACATTTAATATGATATAGTAATATGATTCTTTCCTATAAAGCTTGTTGTGTTTTATTGTATGATTCCTTTATCACATACATAGGTTTATATTGAGTTTATGCTATTACTGTCACTTTGGTTGGTTGCGTTCTTTTGCAGGATCATCATTGCATGAGCATTGGAACAGAGCTAGGATGGCGATGGCAAGAGGAAGCAACATTTAAACGGTATGTCATTCATCCCTCTTTGGTTAGTAAATTCAATATCTAAAACTTAAGGAAAATGTCATGTTCTGGTGTGTTTTGTTCTAGATCTAGGTGGATCTAGGGAGATCAGTTGGTGTCCACACTTAACGATTTGTCCGATAACAACTATGAACAACTTACATTCAAGTGCAATATTTTTCACGAGTATGGGAATTTTTCCAAAAATTGCAAAAATATGAAAACTAGGCAAGCTTTAGTTCCATGGCAAGAGGATCAATGGAGATTCGTGTAAAAAAAATGGGTTCTAGAGGAAATTATAAGGATCCATCTCTGTATGGTTCTATTTCATATTCTTTCAAACCTTCCAACTGGGGATCAATGAAGAACCCTTCCAAGTATTTTGAAAATTCTCGATATGCAACGCGGGTACCCCAAAAGAATAACTTTGAAATCCTCTCTCAAGTGGTTGATAATGAAGATGAATCTTAGCCATTGGCCCATGGGGTTGAATCCACCTCAAACCCTTAGGAGACTCCTTCATCCAAAACATATGTTGGGTCTCCATTAGCGAGGATCGAGGTGCATTTGAAGTCAAGGGAAGAGAATGGGGTCAACTTTGATGTCCCTAAGAAAGAGGTTGTAGTTCTACCTGAACTGGGCCTGGAAGAAGTAGAAAACTTCAAGGATGCATAGGTAGCCTTTATGGAATTTAATGTCAAGGAATCCAATGTCGAGATATTCATGGAAGAGGAACATGAAGATAGGGCTTCTAAGCAAAATTTATCGATAAGGTTGTTGAGTCGCCAAAGTACCATCTTTTTACCAACCTTTCACTTAACTTTCAAGTCACTTTCACTTCACTTTTAACCATATTTCGCTTTCCCACACCCTTACATTAAACCATTTTCATGATTACATGGGTTTTTACATATTATTTTCCAATGCATCTATTTTAGTGTTTTTGAGTGAATTTATGATTAAATATTGGAAAAATAACATGTTTACACTTATATATGAAAGTGGGATGAGTTTCATGATGTTTACAGGTGTATTTGAAGACTCCAACCAAGTCAAACTTGACCATCAAGCCTCAAATTCGAATCCTCTTCAACCCCTCAAAGATTTGATGAAGATTTGGAGATTTACTCAAGTATCTTGGATGGAGATTAATCATGAAAGAGAGATTTATGAGAGGATTTGTAGAGATATCACTTGATAGGTGTAAGCACATGATTGTAACCAAATGAGACATTTGTGGATCTAGGAGAGATTTGTGGATCTAAGTTATCTTAAACTTTTTTATAAATAGGAGTGTCTCCTCCATTTCAAAGGGAGGACTCCTGGAGCATTGTATCCAACTTATGATGGAATAAGAATCAATCTTTCTTTTCACATCAGTTTCCATTCTTTAGTTTAGATTTAGAATGCTTTAGTTTATGTGTTACTTTGTTCTTGGGAGAATTGAGCTCACTCCAAAAAGATCATAGTAG
>JASDQU010099888.1:341174-353981 GCA_032191745.1 Picea mariana | reverse complement strand
ATCTTTCCATCCAGACCATCAATTTCAGATTTTAAATCCATATTATCTACATATATAATATGGATTGTTGAAACGCAATGGGAAGACCCAGGGTTCAACATGAATTCACCAACAAAACCCTCATATATCGTCCCTTTCGGCATCACCCACAAGCAGGTGAAGTCTCACTGGAGGCATCTATGGGAACTGTAGGAACTAGGTTTCCACAATGATGAATGGATGGGAGGTAGTCCTTATAACCATTCTACTTAACATTTGTTCATTATTCCTTATAGCATATGCACAAAAACACCATAACATGTAACATATTCATAGTAACAAAACATATATCATATGCGCACAATAAACAAAACAATCACATCATACCACAGAGACAACATGATTTAACGTGGTTCACCCAATATGGGCTACATCCACAATGACCGACTTCTTATTATATTATTTAGAACATCCATTACAAAATATGTGCACTATGCTCATATATTATGCCCTTGTTGTTCTCTTATCTCTTCGTCGCTCTTCGCTACTTACTTACTTTCCTTCTACTACTCTCATACATGCATACTTCTCTCACTGCCTCTCTTAGCTTCTTTTTCCCCTATCCCAAAACTCTTACATATTTATACAATTACAATAGGGCTTATCCCTTTTCTATCGACCAAAATGGCTAACTTCCAACTATCTTCCTTCCTTTGCACGCGTTGATCCCTGAAAGTATACCAACTATATTTCCTTCTTTTGCATGCACTTTGTAGTTCCCAAAACTGGTCCCAAAATCCTGTCCCAACACACCCCCAAAACTCACTTGTGGCTCATCCTGATCCACTCAATTTTTCTATTGTGCTCCCTTCCACGTCTCAATGAACTTTTGAAATTTTTTTTTTCATTTATGACCTTCTCCTTCACATGTACTTGTTGCACCGAAATATCATCTTTTGTCTGCACGGTAATGGGGGTCTTCAATTTCTCTATGCTCTGTTGTACTACTTGCTTTTCTATGGCTTGTGCAACCATAAGTTATTTTGTCACATGAAATGCTTCCTCCTGCAACAACTCAAGATTGTGTGCGAGAGTTTGTTGTTCCTCTCTTATTTGGTTTATCTCAAGGTATAGCTTCCTATTCTCCACTATTGCATTCATTCATTCTATTGGTGGTCGAGTGCTCATTACTTATTTTAACTTATGTGCCTTCTCCTACATAGTCTATAACCTATGTTCTATTTCTTTTAACTCCACATCCTCCATCAAGTGAGACCACACTTTTGTACTCTCTTCATATATCTTTGCACATTCCTCGTCCAAACTCTTAATAATTTCCATAGTTGTCATGGTTGTCTTCTCCCATTGCTCCCTTTATTCTAGTGGGGTACTCGATGTTTTGTGAGCTTCCAAGTCGACTATCTTTGCGCGAAATTATTGAATGGATTCTCTTTTCTTTGTCACTTGTTCTTCCAAAGGAGTATCCTCTTCCACTTGAACCTCTGGGATATTGTTGTATACTTCCTGCACTACATGTTTCAACCTTTCTGTTCTCTATGAAACCTCGTCCCATTCTAGTATGAGTTTGATATACTCTGCATGTAGTGAATCATTATCTGAAGTCACTTTGACCAACTCCATAGCAATTGATTTTGCATACAACTGGGTCTCATATGTGACACTTGTCTACAAGCTATGTATCACATTCGACGGTAATTGTGACAACACTAAGTCAATATGACTTAATACTTGCAACTGCTCATGCATTTTGTCGTGGGGAAATCTATAGCCCTTGTTGATATCTTCATGAAATGGCGTTCTATTGATATTGATGGTGGTTGAGATGTCATCGGTTGTGACTATGTTGTCTTTTCTTTTTTCTCTATATATTTTTCTTCTATTGTTCAAATTGGTGCTATCCCGGTTGATTCCAAAATTTGGTGCAGTGTAGCATTCTGCGCCTGCACATTTGTGTGAATTTCCTCCCGTTTCTGCGTGAAATTCAATGCCTACGACATTTTCTTTCTCATCTTGTTTGCTTCTAATTTGACTCTTTGAACAATGTTTGATTGTATTTTTAAATGCTTATTGTGGCTTGAATCAAGCTCTTCCATTGCTTTTTTATTTCCATTTCTCTTTTTAGTATAATACAAATATAATACAGATACTATAGTACATGTACTGTGCATCCAGGCTAGTGCGCGGAAGAAAAAATGTCCCTATACAATTTCAGCTGACTACCATTGATCAATCCTTCCATGATTTCTCCATTCAATTTATCCAACGGAACAACACCTGCCTTTGTCACAAATATTAACACATATAGACTCAACTAGTGCATTTGGAACTTTCCGGGGTGCTGTAAACATTTGTTGTCATAGAGAAAAACTAGGTCTCCCATATGGAACTTCTTCTGTTTAATATGTCTATCATGCCATGCATTTTCATGCACTTTCTGAACCTGCTGATGAAATCCTACGATGAAGCGATCTTCCTCTAGTTCCACTAACTCTGACATTATTTTATCTACTGCGCCAGAATCCATGAGCTCTGTCAACACGACAATGTACAAACTTGGCACAATGAACTCCATAGGAATAATTGTTTCCTATCCATATACTAATTGGAATGGTGTATGTCAACTTATTACATGTGGTCTAATATTCCCATAACACTGCAGGAATCCTCAAGTCCCAGTCATCTCGATTCACATTACATATCTTCATTAGTGCATGCTCTCGGATCTTGTTAAACTATTCCATTGTTATGTTTTCCTAAGGGTGATAAGGTGTGCTCTTTTGGTGATAAATCTGAAATTATTCTGTTAAAGAAGCAATCGTTTTATTCAAAAAACGTGTCCCCTGATCACTCGTAAGGATTCTCATACACACAAACATTGTAACAATATTCACAAATAGAAACTATGCAACAATCTCCGAGTTGCAATCTTTTACAGGTTCTACTCCAACCCATCTGGTCAATTAATTTGTCACAATGATTATATATCTTGCTCCTAAAATTTTTGTTGGTGGGTTGATTGGTCCAATGAAATCAATTTCCCATTTATCAAAGGTCTGCAACATAACTTGTGGTATTAAAGGCATATTGTCTCTTCTAGATGGCTTCCTACCTCATTGATAGACATCACAAGTTTGACATAACTCCTTAGCATCATTATGAAGGGTGGACCACCAAAGTCCTCCATGCAAAAAAATTTGAGTCATCGCTTTCCCTACATAGTGACCTCTCACAATTCGTTCATGTGCCTCTGATAATATCATAGGCCTCTTGTGCTCCAATACACATTGCTACAGGATACCATCTGTGCCTACCTTATCAAAACTCCTAGCTATAAGCTGATAAATTGTTGCCTTTACTACTAACTGTTTCTTATGCGTAGTATATCGATTCTTTGTTCTGAACTTGACTTGTAACAATATTTTTCATTAATTCAAGTTATCTATTCTATCCTTATGCGTAGCCCACCATCTTGCAGGAGTCTCTTTCAACACGACATCTAAAGCTAGTAATCTATGTTTATCTGGTATTTTCAATTCAAATTATTTTACAAAACAATATATATCTGTTAGTCCATCATACTTCCGGGGATCACATACCTCAACTCCAATTTAGCGCAATGCACGGGTAATCCGATCACATCTCCTTGTACATACTTCATCTAATCTTTGATGCCAATGTTCCAGGGCTTCTTTTGAATCCCACACGTAAGAACTGATACTTCACCAACTGAGTACACCTTCAACATTAGGATTAACATAGTCATCCATCCACACGGTCATATTGTAAAGGTTATCAATTTATTTTCCGCTTACCTATTCTACATATCTCCTTCCTTCCATGGGATCTAATGATGTAGTAACTTTCAAGTCTTCTACTTTAAAGATCATATGTCTCTTTTTCAAATCAATAATGGTCTAGTTATCAAAATCCCAATATATTCCAAGTAACGTTGGATAAGGTTCACTATCATACACTATCTCTATTAATTCAAAATCTAATGTACTGTGCACTCCATTGATATTAACATTCACCCATGTCAATATTCCAATCAGAAAAATCTTGTGCTAATTTTCTAGCCTCAACTAAATAGGTGACCAGATCAACTTTGGTTTTCTAATCGTCTCCCATGTCTTCTTCGAAATGAAATTCACATCATATCTCAGATCGAAAATGATATTATCCATTTCATTGTCTCCTATCCACAGATTAAGTCAGAATTCACTATTAGTCCTTTTATTGCATTGTGCCTGGTTAACTACTCATTGTGCAACATGTGCTTTTTTATATTGTGTGCACTAGTCGATCATCCCACACAGCATGTTTAATGCAGTTTCATCCTTTATCAATTCTAGACAACTCTTTAAGAAATTTTTCAAAGAAATTTCCTTGTAACTGACCTTTCTGAATGATCATAGGTTGGAGGGATGCCATACATAGGTGGTGTAGTGAAAGTTGATGTTCCCCAACCTGTTTCTAGTAGCTCCTTCTTTTCTTTCTTATATGTGTCTCTCTCTCTGAGGGTCAAATGGAAGAGGAGGTTCTATTTCTTTCCTGACCCACTAGTTAGTTCTATTTCCTTATTCTGTTGCATCAGCTCATGTTCTTACTTCTTCGCATGTAATTGTTGCTACCCTTGGTCTATCGCCACACTCTTCCGCTACTATCATCTGCACATTATGGTTCCTTTTCTCCGAGCACTTCGTGATCATTTGTGGATAGTATTTTGTTGCATGATCCAATTTTCTACAATATGTGCACATCATACAGGGATTATGACAATCTCGCACCAAATTCCCAGGCTGGTTATAGTTATAACAAATAATTGGTCATTTTCCTCTGATGAATCCTCCTCTTCCCCAACCTTTGAATCCTCCTCTTCCTCCTTGATTATAGCCTCTCGGAGTATTATATTGTGGTACCCCTCCTTCCGATTTGTCTTTTGTATGAACTATGTATGCATCCACAATGTGTTCTCTCATTAGATCAAGTGTGTGATAGTGATTTTTGTCATGTCCCACAAGCTTACAAAAGTTACAAAATAAGCTTTTGGCATTGCTATGATACTTCTGCATCAAGGAAAAGGCAGTTAGGTGATGACCCATCATTCTGCATATCTCACACCCTACCCCTCCTCTCGTGACCAAAGGATTCAAATCTCCTATAGTCAAATAATATTTAAAGTCTAGAAACTCATTATTATGATGACCTTTCATTCAGTATGTAACACACTAGACTTCTTCATGCTTTTCATTTCCTTTATAAATCTCTTGTAACTAAATTGTCAATGCTTCTAATTGCGACTAAAATTGATCCACCCCTACAACATTGTCTCCTACAGGGGATACTTCTAACTTCATGCTGATATCTAGTGCTTTTGAATGCAACATAATATTATGTTGCGTCAAAGTACAATGTATATGTGGCAACAATCCCACAATGAACCATTCCCTATGCTACTCGTCTAGAATCTGGAAGGTCAAACGATCCATCAATATCTTGAATCTTTGATCAAAATCCCATACTAATTCATTCCACAATTTCTTGATATCTTTTAGTTCTGTAATGCACTGTGACTCAGAATTCGATTTTTAGATCTCTTTTAACAGGGCCTACTTGATGTCTACCTATGTTTTGGTTTGTCCTGTAGGTGCAGTGGACTGATACTTCATATACCAAAGTAACGTGTGATCTCTGAAATTTGTCACTAACGATGTGATTTTCATATCGTCATCCTAGACCTACTTCATGATCCATATTGCTTCACAGACAAATAAGCAATGTTCCAAATCTTCTTTCCATGCTCCGTGAAAGACATGCATTCTCAAAGTGGGGTCTACCCTTGCCATCATGTTTCATGCAATATTCTTCCTCCATGTTCCTAACTAAATCTGGGTTGTCAAACTACTTCCACTACTCTGATTACCTTTATTGTTATCCTTATTCCTTCACTAACTACAAGTGACAAAGTTTCATATCTTACCTCAAACCTTAGATATGCACACGGGGTCATGGGTTCGAAACAAAGTCTGGCTTGATTGGGACTAATGGGATGCAATGGATCTCCTTTTTTAGAACTAAGATGACGATCTTCTTCCTTCTCTATGCGCAATATTCTTTTGATATGGAGCACTACACTGATTCCTCTTTCCTCAACCTCATTGTGCTACTATTCTCTATCAGGCACAATCTTCATCCTACTGTACCGAAATATTTTTCCAGTGCGCAACACTCCAATCTCTTCTTCTGTCGCACCTTCTTATTTTTCCGACATTCTCAATCCATCCTGTTAGCACTCGAAGTCACACCTAGACTGTTGTAGGTGTAAGCCTAGTACCCATTAGAATATAAATGATATAAAAAAGGTTTATACTTGAGTGGATCAACAATACTGGGTAAGAAAGGGAGAGGGTGACAAACTATCTGCAGAGGCATTCCATTGGGCATGGAGTCATAACATCCTACAGATCAAAGGAATTTAAACTATATACCAGATAAAAGTTTTATATAATTATGTGTAGAAGCATAGAGAATATGACAAAAGGAATAACATCCATCATACAAAGATCATTTCTGCAAACATCTTAAAGATTCCTTAAACAATAAACAATGATTTAATGGGCAAGCTACAACACATCCTCTGTTGTTCATGAATCCATAAATCAATGGCATCTATGATCCTCAAAACTTACAATATATTCAAGTAAGAGGATGATGAGAGAAATGGAAAACAAAGAATACAATCTGATAAACAACTCTCATGAATCTTTAATGGCAGAAATGCGGATTACAAACAGGCCCTCAGGCTTATAAATGAGCAACTAAATTGCTCCTCCAACTCTCTCCTCTCTTGGATCATGAATCCAACACTTTCCTCAACAAAACCACTTATATATATAGTGTATAAATCATTCCTAATCTAAATAGGTTGAGTACCAAGTGGTTTCATTGGATTCCCTTTTCTCTAGGAGTTGTTACAACAAGGTGAAATAGAAAATCCACCTAACTCCTATTCTTTTGGATCTTGTCTATTGTGATAAATTCTTTTTAAAACGTGTCATGTTGCTTGATCTGGTGATAGAAAATATGTCCCTCATGTCCAACTAACTCCTAGGAAACCATTCTAACCCCCTCAGACAGGTGTCATCCCTCTTATAACTCGGATTTATCAAATTGTCAGAGTTCACAGTGCCTTTGACAACATGTGCTATGAACTTTCCTATAGGTGATGATTCACCTTTTCTCCCAAACAACGAACTGGGTCAGGTTGATTTTGTGTCAGAAAGTCAATTGTAATATGGTTTTTCTTCACAAACAATTTTAGAAGAACCCAGATTGAAATTTAAAAGTTATGATTAAAAATGACTTTGATGTGTGTTAATTGCTACAAACTGTCCCAAATTACCAGTTCACAGCGCCTTTGATAGCACGTGTTGTGAACTTTCTTGTAGGTGCATGTTTACCTCCAAAATGATTATAACCTTTAAAAAATTGCATAAGAATTTGGGAAAATCCTTCCAGAGCCTGTTACAAACCTGTTGAAACATGAAGTAACCTTGGAGAAATCATATGAAGATGTTAAATTTAGCTCAAGACCCAAAATCATCACTTAAGTTGTAATTGTATGCACACCAATAGTTGGAGGATGAACATGATGCAAGTACGAGGTGAGAAAATAAGAACAAAAATCCAATTTGGACAAGGTTGTAGACAGGCAGAATTGAAGCAACTCTATGTAAAATAGAGGGTGTTAGCACTCTGTAAATCTGTTCGGGTGATAAACAAATGACAGAGGTAAATTTTTCAACCAACTTTGAGACCCGAAACTAGCCTTTTGGACTTGGAGAGGGCTCTAAATTCCCTTTAAGACCCTTGAAATAATAAGTTCTGGTTATATTGGCGCAAGAGAGTAAGACCTTGGGCTATGGAGTCGGTTCATGAAAACGATAGAAACAAATGATTCGGTGACTGAACTTGAGAGGATACAGGCTAAGCGAGCAAAAATCTTCAGTGCAAAATCGTTGTGTGAGGCGGGGGGGAGGAACACATAAATCAACTCGGAGCACCACTGAGGATGAATTTGGAGTTAACTTTGAGGAAAACGGTTTGTCTAAATGGCGTGAATCCCAGGTTCGAAAATACGTTCCTATTTAGACAGAAATAGATATGAATAAAGAATACATGAAGTATTGTTGGTTATTATTTCCCTTCTAGGGTTGTCTAAGTTATTGACCCAAGGTTCATGTCATTCGGGGTTCCAACAAAGCCTCTAAACTATCATCCCTCCTGGTAAACCAAAAGGCAACGCAGCACCCGAAAGGTACTGCGCAGTCTCACCTAAGATAGATTTAAATGGGTGACTGTAAGACTCAGGTGTTTACAGGCTAGGACAGAGTAGGGGATAGGAGTTTCTTGATTAACGCTAGGTACCGTGAGTTGTAAGGTAAACCACTTATCCCTTGAAGTTGCATACTTATATTTCATAGTTTAATTCCAGTAGAGTATAAACAAATTCATAACAATGTGTTATCTCATTCATCAAGCTTAACCATTAATTGTTGAAAGAAAGAAGAGACATGCATACATTCAACATATTACATGAGTATTACCATGGTTCACCCCTCCTGGGCTACATCCACAAAGATTTGGCTCTTGGCTCTTTTATTATGGCAGTTATGTATTCCTGGTGTCAAGCGCTTACAATTCTCCACAAAACTAGGTAAGAACTATGTGAGGCGAACTAGATCGCACCATGCTCTACAACTTGCGGTCTAATCCTCAGATCTACTTTCCCTCATATCTTCTTTGCTCAGCAGCTTACAAAATGGGTTCATACAGCTAAAAACATTAGATATCACCTACGCTCCTAGGTGGTTACAGTATCCAAAACTTAACTCCAAAGCCTAACCCTCAACAACAACAATAATAACAAAAACCATCATCCCTATATGATACTTTCGTATCTATATTTATACATTTCAGGCTCTTCATCCTTTTATAGAATATTACCAAAACCCTAACACTTCTTACGTTAGATCTTTCTCCCATGCACGTGTTTTTCTTCCTCCAGCTGTCGCTTTCCTTCATGCACGCTTTCTTGCATGCGCGTGTGTTGTTCTTTTTCCAATTGTTACTTCAGTTTTTTGCACGCTTTCTTTCCTATGATCGTTCTTCTTTCCCCTTCAACCTAGTGCCAAAATCCCCCCAACACTGACATGTGACTCATCACGAGTCACCTAATTTCTCTGTGCTTCCTCGATCTCCTTAGTGATCGTCTGGAACTGTTCCTGCAACTCTGCTTCTTCTGTCAGTGTCTACGTGGTTTTCTCCTTGATGGTGTCAAGTATCTAAGCTGCCACTTCCTCGCTCATCAGTCCTGCACATTTTAGCTAAGTCTGTGTTGTCTGTTTTCTGGCTTCTTCTGTCTACGCAAGTACTTTTGCTACCCATTCTTGCAACGGTTCTATTTGAGCCTGACGCTCCTATTTTTGTGTTTGCACAGTGATAAGTTCTGCCTATATCTTCT
The DNA here is from genome assembly GCA_032191745.1 of Picea mariana. Lineage (NCBI taxonomy): Eukaryota > Viridiplantae > Streptophyta > Pinopsida > Pinales > Pinaceae > Picea > Picea mariana. The sequence goes on along the minus strand of JASDQU010099888.1, from coordinate 344,458 downwards.
TCAACTCTTGTGTTCCCTTGACCCATTCTGCAATGGGTATGGTCTTCTGTTGCTGCTTGAGTTCTTGGATCATTGCATTGATCCTCTCCTCCTCCTTGTCCCAGTGTTGGACCTGTGGATCCTCTTCCAGCCTTGTCCAAAGTTGTGTTGCTTTATCCAGCAAGTCGACTGTCGTGATGACCTGTTTTTCTAGATCCTGCAGTTGCATTGCTACTTCCTACTTCCTTTGATCCTTCATTGTTGGTGGATTTTTCGGTTTAATCTATCCTCATAGAGTCTCGATCTCCTTCTGATACTGATCAATCTCCTGCGCAATCTGGTCGATCTTTTATGTGGCTAGGAGTTCATTTTCTTGCGCAATAGTTGGAAGTTTCCCAAAAAATTCTTCCACTCTGCGTTCCAGCTCGTTTCTGCATTCTTTCTCCTCTTGAGTTTCAGATTTGGCCTGTGCACAAACTATTTCCAGCGCTTCTCGCTTATTTGTTTCTTTTTGTAGCTCGACTAAGTTTTTATGTGCTCGCGATTGCATCTCATGGTCGACGCTAACCTATAGCTTTTATAATTCTCTTGATGGCATTCGTGTCAAGACCAATTGGATATGATCCAAATCCTTCAGTGGTGTCTGTCCCACAATTTTATCCATTCGCAGCATGCTAGGCTTTATGTAGATAGTGGAATGTGCGTATGGTATCGGAAGAACTGGGTTGTGTTCTTCTACCTCCACCCTTTCTGTGGTTTGTGTGGTCGATGGATCTATGCCTCTACTGCTACTCGTGATCTGGGCTTCCCCGGATTTCTTAAGGAGCTGTCCCATTTCTGTCAGTTCCTTCTGCAATTTATCCCTGTGGTGCGCGACATGATCAAAATCCTCTGCGAGGCAGTCTTGGACCATTCTAGCAATCATCTCGCCATCCTCCTCTATGATTGTGTAGTCCGGTGGTGGCCATTGTGCCTTTGTTTTCTTGTGCGCACTTGCTTCATATACCATTGGTCTCTTAGTTCCCCCTGGTTCCTGTGTGATGGGGTTCGATGCGGATTCCTATGCTCCCTCGGCCGATTTTCGCTGTCCATTGGTTGGCTGAGTGGTTTATGTCCTCCCCTTCTGGGTCCCTGGCTACTTTGAGCCGTCATCTGCCTGAGTCGACTTTGTTTGGCCCATTCTTCATTTCTTGGGTATTGGGATTTGTGGAGGCTGTGTTTTCGCCTGCACAACCCCTCCTTTTTCTATTTGTACCGGTACTTCTCTGGGTATGGTTGGAATCCTCCATTCATCAGGCCATTCGTTGATGATCATCGATATCTCCCTCGGTGACATAGTAGTGCATTTATAGCCACTATTTATCTGGATCCTACCTTGGTTGTATCCACATGGCTTATCGCCTAGCCCAGAAATTAGTGATGCCCCCCTATCATGCGAGAGCCTTTGGTGTTATTCTCCATGCTTGGTTGATGGCTTCCTGTATCTCCCATAGGTAAGCTTCGAATATGATTCCATTCTCCCTCTTATGCTTGGCTAGTGACGCGGATCTCAGGACGCGATATCTTGCTCCTCCTGGCTATGGTGTGGTACAAAATATGACATTTTCTGGTTCTCACCATCCCATGAAAGCTATGAGAGTGATCATCCATGAGTAATGAAATTTCGTACCTACGTCCTACGCGTCTTTGCAGTCTACTTGGAACAAGTTTGATAGGTATTGCGCCCAACTCATGGAGGTGCCTTCTGTGCACTGAGATCCAACAACAATGACTCCTGGCGATACTTCGTCTTTGCGAAATTTTATTAGCAGTTTGCAAGCTAAGATATTTGCACCTAATTGCGTCGCAACATTATTGATCTGTTTGATTATAATGCCTCTTGTTCCCCTGTCGGTGCCATATTTCTTCTTCATCTCTTCTTCCAATGTTTTTTCCTTGGACTTATCATCCAAAATTAGCACGAGATCCATACCCTCGGTGGTTAGGCCTGTTATCTGTGCGATAAATTCGACATTTATGGGGATGAGTTTTTCCAGCCATACATCCCCTCCATGTGTAACTGCTAACAGTTGCTTGACGCATGCTGACGCATATTGGTCTCTGCCAAAGTGTGGTATCTTCAGCAATCCTAGAATTCATGTTATGTCCTTTCCAGTTGCCCACTAGTGTGGTTGAGTGATGGTTTCTCCGAGTTGGTTCACAACTATTTTCTACATAAAGAACTGTGGTGCAAGCTCTGGATATTTGGTTTCATATTCTACGTCATGGTCAGAATATTTGAGCTTCTCGATGTGACCCAATAGCTGTGGGTCCACCTATACTCCCTCTGGTATGTGAGGTAGCACAATCTCTGCAGCCAATTTCTTTCGAGGTGAGATCGGTATCTGAACTCGATCCTCCTGCTGTGTTGGCTGGCTCAAAGTTCTAGCAACTCCTGGTTGTTCCCCTGTCATCCAATCTAGCCATGCCCAGGTAGTTCCAGTAGTCTCCTCAGCTAGGTGACCTAAGCCGGGTGCTTGCGTCTCGTATGGTTTCTCCTCTGCTCCCGGATGTTGTGTTGTTCTGTTCACTTTCATGACTGGTTCAGTATGTTCCGGTGGTATTTTCTAGTGGGTTTCTTCTTATTTGTTCTAAGGCTCATGCACCATTGCTGGTGTATCCTGTTCCATGGCCTCTGTATGTGGTTGCGAAATCTCCTTTAGTATTGGTGTGAACTCTACTAGGATTTCCTCTGGCGATGGGATTTCATCAATATCGATGATCTCTGGTGGCTGCTGCTCGTTTTCTTCCAGTGGTCCTCATGACCTAGTCTGAACCCTGGTTGATCTGGTTGTATGGCCTAGTTCTGCGAGCTTTCCTTGCTTTAACTCTGCCTCATGCTGTCCTGTCAACATAATTTTGCTGAATTTCCTTTTCCCTCTTGTTTTATTTTTCGATATGGTTGTTATCATTTCCCTTTCTCACTTCATGTTTCATATGCAACGTCTTTCATGTTTCATGTTTTTTTTTTTTACTGTGTGGTGGGTGGTCGACTGTCCTTGTACAGCTTCAACTGACTCCCATTGATCATTCCTCTGAGGTCTGTGCCTGCTAGATCTCTTAAATGTACAGTTCCTCCGTCTGTGAAAAATTTTACCTCATATGGTCTTAGCCAATGCATTCTCAACTTTCCTGGGTGCTGCAACGATTTACTGTCACAGAGAAATACTAGATCTCCTTCCTTGAACGTCTTCCTCTTGATGTGGCGGTCGTGTCAAGCTTTGTCTCTTTCTTTCCATACTTGTTGGTGGAATCCTACCAAGATT
>JASDQU010099888.1:310925-330479 GCA_032191745.1 Picea mariana | reverse complement strand
CACAGAGGTGTGCCCAGTCACCCAAGGCTTGGTGTCCCTTCAACCAAATTCAGACGGATAATCTTTGTTAGACGCCACCTTAACTGTGCATGGCCCCTGCAAGGGGAGTAGCTGAGCCATTAAGTGCCAAGTTAGCGTGTGCAGACCTCCTCTGGCTAATTGAAGACTAAGCATGGCCTCTTTGGAGAAAATGGTACACAAGACCCTCTCGAGCAGACCACTAGCCAGGCTCTCCATATCTTGCACTTAATGTATGAAGAGAGGTTTCAACCACTCTTTCTTACCTTCATTTACTTCAAGCGAAAACAGGTTTGAGGTCGGATCAAATGGCACACGGAGAACACGATGAACCTTTTGGCGACTGGACCAGACGCCTTCGGCCCCTTTTGCGCAGCTCTTTTATTTCCCAGGTGACTACGAGTTGTGACCCTGTGTTTACTCTCAAAGGAGCTTTCGGTGTTCGTGAATAGGAAGGGGCTGACCTCTGTCCCTTGACATCACGATGAGCGAAACACCGAGATGGCCTGAGTTGGCGACGCGCGTCCCCTTAGATCTGACGGCCCTGAACTTATTTGGTGATGTTGTGGTCCCGGGTCCTGGACACTTTCGGCATTTTGGGATTCGGGGTTTCGAAATGTGAAATAACGAGGAGTGCTTACCCCTCGAACTCCCAAATGTCGACATGGCACGGGTGCGCACCGCGTGTCCCTAAGATGTGTGGTCGAGATAGCATCCGCTATTTCGAAAGGGGTTGCTTTCAATCCCAGGCTTGCTTGATGTGACCCAGGGCTAGGATCGTGGGCTTGGCTCCAAAGGCGCTTTCGACGTTTCGTCGATCGATGATTTCAGCTGTAAAGGATGAGAAGATTTTTGTTTCCCGAAACAACGATCCCCGATACGTCGACTGGCTTCCACCTGTCTTAACTGGATCGGACGACCCAGGTTTGCCTTGAACTACTAGCGCTATCCTTCGTGTTAAAACCCGGGCAACTTGGCAGCCCCGAAATCTCGATGCACGTCAATTGGTTTTGTAGGTGGATCTCGGCCGATGACATCAAAACTTCGCCCACTCGCTTGACTTGTGATCCGAAAAGAGATTCTCCCGCATTGTGATGGGGCACTTCCTGTGTAACCTACAGACCTGGGTATTTTTGAGTCCAAGACAAATAATGTCGCTAACATTAAGCTCCATGGGGGATAGAGTCGTCCCTGTGATGCTCTAAGAACTCATTCTGCAGTTTCAGTGCCTTGTTGTTGGGCTATGGAGTCATTTATTAAGCCGAAAACAGAAAAGAGAAAACAATATTTACAAAACAAAAGAAGCCACCTACGGCTTACAAAAAACATTTTTTTAAGAAATGCCCATTTACTGGGCCGCCACTACTATATCAAAAGAAGCAAAAGAGAAAATTAGGAATCCTTTGGAATAGTTAGGACTGATCAGCACAGGTGCCTCAGTCAATTCCCTTTTTATTTGTGTAAAAGATTCCCTGGGTTCAGTGGTCCATTTCACTTCATTTCCTTTCCTGAGCATGGCTGTGATATTTTTCACCAACTCAGCAAAATTTGAGACGAATCTCCTTAAGAAATTAATCTTTCCCAAAAAGGCTTGAACTTCCTTCTTGGATATAGGAAGTGACAGGGTTTGAATCGCCTCTACCCTGCTAGGATCAATCCTCACCCCTTCTTCTGATACTATAAGGCCTAATAGCTTCCCCTCCTTCATAGCAAACAAAGATTTTCTGGGATTTAAGGATAAGCCAAACCTCCGACACTTCAAAAAAACTTTTCTTAGATGACCGCAGTGCTCCCTGTTAGACTTGGAGAAAACTGTTATGTCATCCAAGTAGATCATCACAAATTTGTCTTTCTCCCCGATGAAGGCTATGTCCATGGCTCTTTGAAAAGTTGCCCCTGCATTCATCAATCCAAAACGCATTTTGGCATACATGAATGTGCCCCAAGGAGTGGTGAAGGCCGTTTTTTCTCTGTCCTCAGGTATGACTGATATCTGATTATAGCCAGAAAATCCATCAATCATGGATATCCTAAATGCACCGGTTACCCTCTGCAGTATTTGTTCCATATTGGGCAGGGGGTAATTGTCTTTCCTTGAGCTCCTGTTCAGGTTTCTGAAATCAACACAGAGTCTGATTTCTCCACTTTTCTTCCTTACTGGGACCAAATTGGCCACCCATTCGGAATATCTCAAGGGGGCAATGATTTGGGTGTCTAACAACTTCTTCACTTCTTTCTCCATGACAGGTAGCAACATGGGATTTATCTGTCTTAGCTTCTATCTGAATGGTTTCGCATCTTCTTTCAGTGGGATCTTGTGCTCAATGACAGATGTGCCATAATTCTTGAGGTCTTCGTACGTCCATGCAAACACATCAGCGAACTCTTTTAGCAACTCGGTATATTCCGCCCTTTGTTCACTGGTCAAGTTGCTCGATAATTTGATAAACCTAGGTTTCTCATGCGTGTCGATGTTGCATTCGGCTGTATCAGCATCTTTATTTGAAACACCACCATTAACTGCCACATTGTTCTTGTCGAACAACCTCTCTAAAGGGACTAGTCCCCTTGGAATGTGATTACTGGGCAGCTGAATAATCTGGTGATTAACGATTTTATTTAAGAATATCTCAGAAGGGGGGGGGGGGTCACCTTCGGGATCAAGATCCTGATCAATGTGCAATGCCGACAACTCATCGACGGCCTGAAGAAAATTTTTGATTTCAAGATCGCCCTCGAATACCTCCCAATGCTTTACATTGTCCGGGATGGATGGCATGTATCTTTTTTCGACCTCACCATGGATCTTCAGTGGCAGAGGAATCCTGAACAGACTAGCTGAGACTGCTAAGGAGTCGGCCAAGGTATTTTCTTCCCTTGGGATAAAGGTAATGTTGAAAGCTGAGAAGAAATTATCAATCAGGTCCCATACCGCATTTCTGTAGCTCCTGAGCCGAGGATGCTTGGCCCGATAAATATCGCTGACCTGTTGGATTATCAATTCTGCATCTCCAAACACTGACACCTCTTTGATTCCCATTTCTTTTGCAGCCCTCATACCCAGAACAAGAGCTTCATATTCCGCCACGTTGTTGGTAGTTTCAAATTCCAGCTTGTATGACAGGGATATGGTCTCTTGGCAGGGCGATATGAAAATCACCCCAGCGCCTGCGCTTATACTGGAGGAGGCTCCATCAAAGAACATCTTCCAAACAGAGATGGTTGGAGGAGGTATCTGCTGATTAAGAATGGGTCGCTTTCTGATCTGTAATGGGGCCTCGGGAAATCCAGTGATATGTAACAAACTAGACCCTAGATCAGTGTCGAGTGCAAAGATGGGGTGATTAGTGGGGTTTTCTTCATCACTGACAATATAGGCTAGTTGGGCTTCTCTGTACAACCTCCTGTGTTCCCCTCCAAAGACCGGAATGGTGGCGTATGTGAGATCCATCTATAACATTCCTCCAAGTATTTTAATCCAAGACCTTGACAACAGCATGCCAAACTTGGGGGGAACGTCTGCTACCACAATATCCATGACCACGCTTTTCATGGGCAGATGAAACAAAGAAACCACCAGGTCTTTGATGACTCCTAGACACTGCACTCTCCGTGAGTTGAAAGAATACAAATCATGATAATCTTTTTTCACCTCCAGTCCCAACTCTTCCATTACTATTTTGGGCATAAGGTTATGGGAAGCCCCTGAATCCATGAGGCAGTTATGCAGCACTTTCATCATGTATATTTAGGGATGTGTAGAAGGGAGGGGATGAATCATCTCTATGTTCTACCATGGGCCCTAGAAAAACTGCTGGATTTTCATCCTGGAGATTTATTGAGTCAGTGGAAGGCTGGGGGGACTCAGATTGTAGCAACTTGGAGAGGGATCTTTTGAAATCTTCATTTTTTACGAGTTCAGATAAGGGTACAGGAATTCTAATCTTCTGAATCTCATGCTCAAAATTGAAGGATGGGATAGGCTTAGGAGCTTCCCTTACCTCAGTGGCAGGCTCTTTGACTGTTGGAGAAGCACTCTGAGTTTTCTTTTCTTTAGTAGTGACTGCTGCAGATTTAGTAGGCCCATCTGCTATGAGGGGCTGGTCTTGGCTATCAAAGTCTCCTTCTTTCTTTCTTGACCTGAGGTTGTATCTGTTAGAGGTGTGACCGTCCTTTTCTCCCTTACCTAACTCATGGATTTGGATGTTCATCAGGGATTTTTCATATGCAAACTGAGTCAAATGGGGGAAAGGAGGAGCTTCTTCAACACAATGAATTTTGGGGTCGAACTCGTCTATCTCCTCCCCTCCCTCATGAGTAACTAGGTTATTTTGGAGAGGGGTTCGAATCCTTTGATCTTCTCTGTCTTTTTCCCTTTTCTCCCTTGGGAAGGCCTGCAGTCCATTGTTATTAGTTCTCCTGAAACCTCTACCATCAGCATTCTGGGGATTTCTACACATGGACTTCCCTTCTAACTCCCACCTTTCCATTCTAGCAGAAAGTGACTTGATTACCCTAGTTGTTTCATTTGTTTGAAGGGGCAGGGGAGAGGAACTGGATGAGGAAGCTTCAGGCCTCTGCCTGGATATGTTTCTACCAGCATTGTTCCTGAGTCGGTCAACAGCCAATATGTTAGATTCTACCTCCACAGCTGCATCTTGCATGTGGGCCAGGGTAGCGGCTCTTCTTTCCCTCAACAGGAGGCAAAAATCAGGATCAAAGGCGCTAGCATAAGTGATCTTAGCCGAGGCTTCTGAGGGATTTATCTCAGCGGGAATTTTATTATACATTTTATTAAATCTCTTAGAGAAATCAGAGACAGATTCTCCTTCCTTTCTCTTCAAAGACCCAAACTCTGTCATGTAATACATGAAGTCCTTTTTATCTCCCCACTGTCTTAAAAAGGTATTATCTAAAGCTTCAATCCCATCAATAGATCCAAGAGGCAGGGCTTTTAACCATTTTCTAGCCTCACCTTGGAGACTATGGACAAAAATCTTCATCCATACGTCCGCATGCATGATGTTATTATCATCCGTGAAACTGTAAAAGGCTTCTAGGTGTTCTTCTGCAGTTATGTCCCCCTCACCCATAAACTTGGGCAGCTGTTTGAGGTAACCATCTACTGGGAGGGCGTTGGGAGGCTGCGGTAGCACGAGGGGAGCATACCTAGCGGCTATAATGGCCTCCATTCTGGTCATAGGGGGATTTGCTCCTACCATAGGGATATTAGGTGGAGGAGAACTTGGAGGAGAGGGAATCCGCGAAGGGGCTACTCGGAATGAATCTCGAAGTGGAGTCGGAAATAAGAGGGGATTTAAGGAGAAGGCTAGTGAGCTTAAATTGACGTATGTTTCTCTTTGTGCAGAAGCGACCACAGTAACAAGAGGCGGAGCGGTAAGGCCAGGAATGGGAAAACCTTCTGTGGTCCTGGGTCTACGCAAAGGTGCAGCTTTAGGGGAAACGGGAGTGACAAGGATTTCTCCCTCTAATCCCAGACCAGGGGGGGAAACCTCAACAAGAACACTCCCGAAATTCAGGAAACGAGAAACTTCAGAAAGCGGTCTGCTAGGAAACTAAGGAAGAGAAAATGGAGTTCTTACAAAAGGAGATGGTGGATTACCTGGTTCGGTGGCAGGAGCTTCTCCTTTAAAGGCCTTTCCTTTCCTGAGAACCAACTCTGGATCAGTTTCTGGTGTAGCTAGCGGCAGCTGTGGGTGGGACCGCGTGTGTCTTCCTCTGAAAGCCACAATTAATAGAGCAGGTTCTCCCCAGTGGAGTCATCACAATGGAGTCGCCAGGTGCACAGTAGCAATCTTGAAAAGTCTCTGATACCTGATACACCTTCATAATCAGAAGCTCAATGTCGTTCAATCCCAGGGAAGATTTTCAACTCCTTTCCTGACAATGGCACCAGAAATGTTGGCGATGGAAGTCACTCCTGGATTGTAGCAGGAGCAGAGCCCGACACCCATCAGTTTTTTATGTCACGATTTGTTTAACGGGGTGATCAAATGGTTAGAGACTCGAGAAGATATCACTCAAACTCAGGGACTAGGTTCGGCATGGGAGGAACAAAGGAGGTCTTGATCTAACTTCAGTCAGTGGGTTGATTTGAAAATGAGCAGATGGAAGACTTGGTGAGGGGAGTGGACAAACTACCTCGGGCAACGAGCCTTTTAGGAATTCGTAGAAGAAAAACTCTAAATGCAAGATCCTCTGGTTCAGAGCTTCAAGAAACTGAGAGGGGGAGACTTGACTGGATTCTCCAATTCCAAGTCGTTCAACGCTAAGAAAATCACAGAGACCGATTAGAAATAGTGCAACTGTTACAATGATCAAAATCTACATCATCCTATAACAATTATTGCTCGATTGGATTCTCCAATTCCAAGTCGTTCTAATACAGTGTAGACAAAGATGCGAAAGAAAAGCTAACATTCATCAGACAAGAAGTCTCAAGAGTCCAGACATAACCAGGAAAACAGTGCTTCATTAAAATTTACCACCGGGAGCCTTGCTCAACCATTAATAGGTTACAAAATACAAAGACTGAGTCTATATACTCAGGAAAATTCACCTCACAGAGGTGTGCCCAGTCACCCAAGGCTTGGTGTCCCTTCAGCCAAATTTGGACGGATAATCCCTGTCAGACACCACCTTAACTGCGCATGGCCCCTGCAAGGGGAGTATCTGAGCCATTAAGTGCCAAGTTAGCGTGTGCAGACCTCCTCTGGATAATTGAAGACTAAGCATGGCATCTTTGGAGAAAATGGTACACAGGACCCTTTCGAGCAGACCACTGGCCAGGCTCTCCATATCTTGCACTTAATGTATAAAGAGAGGTTTCAACCACTCTTTCTTACCTTCATTTACTTCAAGCGAAAACAGGCTTGAGGTCGGATCAAATGGCACCTGGAGAACACGATGAACCTTTCGGCGACTGGACCAGACGCCTTCGGACCCTTTTGCGCAGCTCTTTTATTTCCCAGGTGACTACGGGCTGTGACCCTGTGTTTACTCTCAAAGGAGCTTTCGGTGTTCGTGAATAGGAAGGGGCTGACCTCTATCCCTTGACATCGCGATGAGCGAAATGCCGAGATGGCCTGAGTTGGCGACACGCATCACCCTGGATCTGACGGCCCTGAACTTATTTGGTGATGTTGTGGGACAGGGTCCTGGACACTTTCGGTATTTCAGGATTCAGGGTTTCGAAATGTGAAATAACGAGGAGTGCTTACTCCTCGAACTCCCGAATGCCGACATGGCACGGGTGGGTGCCGCGCGTCCCTAATATGTGTGGTCGAGATAGCATCTGCTATTTAGAAAGGGGTTTCTTTCAATCCTAGGCTTGCTTGATGTGACCCAGGGCTAGGATCGTGGGCTTGGCTCCAAAAGCGCTTTCGGCGTTTCGTCGATCGACGATTTCAGCTGTAAAGGATGAGAAGCTTTTTGTTTCCTGAAACAGCGATCCCCGATACGCCGACTGGCTTCCACCTGTCTTAACTGGATCAGACAACCCAGGTTTGCCTTGAACTACTGGCGCTATCCTTCGTGTTAAAACCTGGGCAACTTGGCAGCCCCGAAATCCCGATGCACGTCGATCGGTTTTGTAGGTGGATCTCGGCCACTGACATCAAAACTTCGCCCGCTCGCTTGACTTGTGATCCGAAAAGAGATTCTCCCGCGTTGCGTTGGGGCGCTTCCCATGTAACCTGCAAACCTGGGTATTTTTTAGTCCAAGACAAATAATGTCGCTAACAAAACCTACTATTTACAGGCCTCCAACCAACGCACTCTCCATTTAGTCCTTCCATAAAATAAGCATTATTTCCACGATGTGCACCAATTTTGAATGGAACCACCCACAGATTATCGAATTTTCCATGTTTTCCTTTATCCTCATTTCTCGTGTCCCATTTCAACACTAGATCACCCAACCAAAATTCCTCTTGCTTAGAACGCTTGTCAAAGGTTTTCTTCATCCTCTCCTGGTGGATTTGTGATCGATTGTACACCTGTTCCCTCATCTGCTGTGTGTGAACCAACTAATTTATTCTCCTCTACGTGTCATCTAGCTCGGCCTCCTGCTCTTGCAACAAATTTCTAACGGGCAACCCTAGTGTGGTAGGGAAAGTTACGTCTGTGCCATATACAATCTGAAAAGGTGACGTTGAGATGGACTTCTTGGTGGTAACCCGGTCTTCCCACAACGCATAGATAATATTTTTATGCCAAGCTTTCTTATTGTCTTGTAGGAGTCTTTTGATGATCCTGGTTAGGATTTTATTTGATGATTCTCCTAACCTGTTTCCTTATGGGTAGTACATTGTAGAATTCCCTAGGGTTATATTGTAATCCTGACAAAACTTATCCATCTTTTTGGACTTGAATGCAACCGCATTATCGGTTATGATCTTGACGGGGCATCCGAATCTCGACAAGATATTTGTCTCCAGAAATTGGATGATGACTACATCGGTAGCTTGCTTCATGGGGATCACTTATATCCATTTCGTGAAGTAGTTTGTGGCCATGAGTATCCATTTGTGCTGCGCTGAGGATGGCGGATTTATTTCCCCTATGAAATCCAAACCCCACTGCACGAAAGGTGCTTCGACTGAGATCAACTCTAGTGGCAAGGGCTGCAAATTTCTTCTTCCTTCGAAAATCTGACACTCATGGTAGCTTTACACTTCTTTGTATACATATGAAAATATGGTAGGCCAATAGTAACCCGCTCTTAGGATTTTGTACACAGTGGTTTTCCAGTAATGGTGTCCTCCGCAGTCACCTTTGTGAAATTCTTTGATAGTTCGTTTCGCGACATTTTCGAGCAAACAACTCAGCAGTATCCCTTCGGGATATTTCCAATATAATGAACTATCCAGGATGCAGAACTTAACTACTTTGAGCTTTATAAATATGGCCTTGGTATTGCTTAAACCCAGAGGGGCTTGCAGGTTCCTTAGCACATAGATGATGTATGTATACCACGACGAATCAACGAAAACCTGAGATACCCATGCAGTTGTTTCTTCCTGAGGATTCTCTGATAGATCAACAATGAAATTTATCCCCACAATGTTGTAGTCCAAATGCACCATCAACTTTTCAAGGCCCTTCCCTTTAATCCACTTTGTGGACTTGATTTTGAGATCATATTCCAGCATGGCCGCTATCCATTTACCTCTCCTTCCCTCTAGGTTAGGATGAGTTAAGATATCCTTGACTGAATTGTTGGGCACATAAGCGATAATGTGGGGCTTCTCGAATTTCTGCTCGTCTTTATGTAATAGCATGCCAACAATCATATGCTTTGAGGTGAATGAAAATAGGATGAAATATTTCGTGAACTATGGATTGGCTAGCACAAGAGATCTAGTCAGTGCCACCTTGATATCTTCAAATGAATTCCTGGATTTCATGCTCCACTTGATCTCATTCCCCTTTCTGAGCATGCATGTGATATGTTTTATAATCTCTGCCAAGTTCGGGATGAATCTTCTCAAGAAGTTTACTTTTCCCAGGAAGGATTACACTTCCTTCTTACTGCACAAAGTGCCAATTTTCAGGATTCCTTCAACCCTGTTGGGGTCTATCTTAATGCCCTCTTTCGAGATAATGCACCCCCACAACTTCCCTTCTTCCATCCTGTAATGTGATTTCTTCAGATTTAGCAATATGCCGAACTTTCTGCACTTCTTAAACACTCTTTTCAGATGCCCGAGGTGTTGTTCGTCAGAGTCAAAGTATATTGTTATGTCATCTAGATATATCACAATAAACATGTCCTTTTCCTCAGCAAACGCGATGTCCATTTCCCTCTGGAAGGTAGCCCCGACATTCATCAGACCAAAAGGCATCTTGGCATACATGAACGTCCCCCATGGTGTTGTAAAAGAAGTATTTTCCCTATCGTCCAGGTGTACCAAGATCTAATTGTAACCCGAAAAACCATCCAGCATGGATATCTTCTGGGACCCCACCACCTTTTGCAGAATATAGTCCATTTTAGGGAGTGGGTAGTGGTCCTCGAGGGACACTTTGTTTAAGTTACGAAAATCCACACATAGTCTTATTTCACCTCTTTTTTTTCTAACAGGTACCAAGTTGGCCACCCACTTAGAAAACCTTAAAGAAACGATAATTTTATCTTCGAATAGTTTCTTTACCTCCTTTACGATTATCAACAGTAGTAGGGGATTTATCCTTCACAACTTCTATTTGAATGACCTATGGTCTTCTTTGAGAGGGATGACGTGCTAAATCACTTTAGTGTCATACACCCTCAAGTCTTCATAACTCCAAGCGAGAACATCTGGAAAATCCTTCATGAGTTTGATGTAGTCTTGTTTGACCTATGAATTGAGTGTTTTCGACAATTTGATTATTTTTAGGTTCTCCTTAGTCCCGATGTTGCAGTCTTCGACTTTCTCATCATTTTCAATTATCTTGGGATTTCTAGCCACGTCATTTTCGTCAAACAACTTTTCCAATGAAACTAGCCTCTTTGGGATGATGTTGTTCTTCAGTTGTACTGTGTCCCTTCCCGCTATTTGGTTATGGAAAGGGTCTTGATTACTACGCGCATCCACGCTCTCATCTTCATCGCAACAACACTCGTTATCAATGTTTATGTGAGCAAACTCGTCGCTAATTTGAAGAAATCTGTCCACATGTTTGTCGTCTTCAAACATCTTCCAATTTATGATATTATCAGGCACTGTCAGCCTGTATTTTACTTCGATCTCATATTTTCTATTTGGGAAGATAGGGATTTTAAAAATTGAGGCCGAGGTGGCCAGCACATCAGTGATCTAATTTTTCTCCCTTGGGATAGCAGATAGATCATACTCTAAAAATTCTTCGAGGAGGTCCAGCGCCAAATTTTTGTACGCTCTCAGCCTGGGGTGTTTGGACTGATATATGCCCTTCACCTAGTTTATAATCAGCTCGGAGTCTCCGCGCACTTCTATCCTCTTCGTGCCCAGTTCTTTCAAAACCTTCAAGCCCAAGATCAGTGCCTCATACTCAACCATGTTGTTTGTACATTCGAACACGATCTTCTATAAGCACAACTGTGTGCCCACCTCGGGGGGGCTTATCCATATGCCAACACCTGCTCCTTCCTTACTGACAGTGCCATCAAAACTCATGTTCCATATCTCGTTTTCCACATGGTTCTTTGGGTCGGTGCACTCTGTTGCTTGTCGTGCGGTTTCCTCATCGGTTGTCATGATGGTTGTTGACTCTTTCCCTTCAATGCTCAGGTCATTGTAGAATATAGAGGAACCAACCTCAGTGTCGACAGAGTATATAGGATGGTTATTTGGCTACGTCTTACTGCTTACCATGTATTTCAGCAACACTTCTCTGTACAACCGTCTATCCTAGCCAAATATAGGAATGGTGGCGTATGACATGTCCATTTGTAGGGTCCCTTTCAACTTCGCAACCCACTACCTGGACAACAACATGCCAAACTTAGGGGGTATTTCCACCATGACCACGTCCATAACCATGTTCTTAGAAGGAATTTGGCCAATGACATGACCAAGTCCTTGATGAGACCCAAGCACTTGAATTTCCTCGAATCAAAAGAGAAAAGGTCCTCATAGGGCCTGGTGATGTCCAAACCCAATTCGTCCATGATCACCTTTGGCATGAGGTTGTGCGACGCGTCTGAATCCAGCATGGTGTTAAGCACGGTCATGCCATGAACCTTTAGACTGACGTAGAATAGAGGGACATCCCCAGCATCACTTGTCTCTTCAACAGGCGGACCGAACATAATAATAGGGTGATCATCTTGGGCATTCAAAGTGTCGGGGGTCCCTTCGATTTTTAGCATTTTAATAATTTTCTCCCGATATTCACCCTTTCTGATAAGTTCTTTAAAGGGGATAGAGATTTTGATCTTAGCAATTTCATGCTCAAAGTTAAAAGAGGGACAAACTTTCTCTACCTCTTTTCCACACGCTTCCTGGCTTGTGTCAACCGTATTCTTCAGGACCTCCTCCTTTGAATTTTCTTTTTCAGTAGCATCCTTGGTCGGGTTGTGGAAGGGGTGTCCCCCAGAGATTTTATTTATGGGATTTGTCTGTTGAGGTTCAGTATGTGCCTCCTTGTTCATGAGGTTATATTTCTTATGAAATTGCATGATGGCGTTCTGATAACCTTTTATGAACTCTTCTGTCTTCCATGACAACGCATCATCCGTTTCACAAAATGGTGTATCATTTGTTTCCAGCATGAAATCATTGTTTTCTCTCATGTACAGATCATGTTCTCCCTTTGTTAAAAACACACGCGGGTTCTTGTCATCGCAACAATGCATTTGGTCTTCGAACATCTGATCGAAGTCCTCGTCCACGTAATTGTTTTGGAATGGAGATCTTGTCTACTGGTCTCCTTGATCTCTCTGCTCCCTCTGTTCCCTCTGTCTAATCTGAGGAACTTGACCCCTTCCGAGGTTTTGATTTCTGGGTCGGGGAGCATGCTATTCTCGGGCGGCAGGTCTGTTTCCCATGGACATTCTCTTCATCAGTTTCTCCATCATCTTCATCATCAAGTCGAACTTGTCATCCGAGGATTGAGATGTTGATAGATGTGCATCTCCTTGGGGTTTCTTATCACCTCTGTTGGATCTGTGTTTGATCTTCCTAAAAGCCATCATATTTACCTTGACTTCGATCGCGTTTCTCATTATTGCATCTATATTTGCTAATCTTCTTTCTCTCAACAGCAAGGCAAAATCGTTGTCGAAGGAGTCAGAGTATCGTAACTTCTCTGCCCCGGGGGGTGGCTGGACTTCTGCAGGAATCGAGTTATAAACCTTCATGAAATGAGCTGAGAATTCTTACACCATCTCCTCTGGCGCCTTCTTCATATTATTGTACTGCGTTAACAACTGCAAGGGATTCTTCTTCTCTCGAATGATTGCAGCCGGGAGGGCTTTGAACCATTTCCTCACCTCCCCCAAAAGGCTTTGCGCGAACAACCTCATTTTCACGTCTACATATTCCACCTCCTCTAGGTCGACAAAATTGTTGACCAATCCAGATTCTTCTAGGCTGAAATGTTCCCTTCAGCATTATAAAGCTTAATCCTCTAGTTGTAGTTTTGGGGAAAATCATGCAGTTGAGTTGGTTGAACGAGGGGGGTGAATCTGACGGCCGTGGATCTATAAGGGTTGGAGATTTGAGGGATATTATTAGATATCAGGGTTTGGAATCTCTTCTAGTCGAAAAATATCTCATCCAAGCTAGTTTCTGACTTAGACCTGAACATAGTTTGTTCAAATAATGCATCAAACTCAAGGTCGTCAATTCTTTGCACACTGTCTTTGGGTAAGGAAAGGATTATGTCCAGGTAATAGAACGGGTCTGACGCTTGATCTCTAGTTCTGTGCAGAATTTTATCAGGGTCGTACACATGCTCTATAGGGTTTGGGTTAGTATTTTCTCTGGTATAGATCATCCTCGAAGTTAGGGTTCCTGAACCGTGTTACTTGGCGCTACTGGTCTTTTTGACTGGATTCACTAAGGTAAAGGTTTCAGCCAACATAGATGTTTGTACCTCTGTTACCCTTAGGGGCCAAACTGTAACTTTAGTCATTCTCCTAGGGAAAATTATTCAATTTCTTCCCCAACAACGACGCCAGAATGTTAACACTATGTAAATGTGTTCGACTGATAAACAAACAATAGAGGTAACTTTTTCAACCAACTTTGAGACCCGAAACTAGCCTTTCAAACCTGGAGAGGGATCTCTCTGGAGACACTGTCTCAACATGGCATATGGATTTAAAGCTATTGGATAGATTTAACACCCTTGAAATAATAAGTTCTAGTTATATTGGCACAAGAGAGTAAGACCTTGGGCTACAGAGTCGGTTCGAGAAAAAGATAGAAACAAATGACTCGGTGACTGAACTTGAGAGGATAAAGACTAAGCGAGAAACAATCTTCAGTGCAAAATCGTTGTGTGAGGCCGGGGGGGGACATAGAAAGTAACTTGGAGCACCGCTGAGGATGAATTCAGAGTTAACTTAGAGGAAAATGGTTTGTCTAAATGGCGCGAATCCCAAGCCATTGCGTAGTGAATCCAGGTTCAAAAATATGTTCCTATTTAGACAAAAATAGATATGAATAAAGAATACAGGAAGTATGTATGCAAATAAAGGAAACAATACATCCAAATGCTACAATTAGAATGTTTTCATCAAAGCTTCATGACATTTGCATTAAATTCTGATCGAACTCAAACTACATTCAATAGACACAGTCTACACTAGTTTGCCAACCAACCTGGCTTACATCGAAAAGATAAATTATAGGCAAAGACACCGCTTGGGCTGCCCTGCTCGCTATCTACTATTCCTAGAATTTAGGAAACTAATTGCTCTATGCTAAATGACTCTTCGCATGACGCTTTTCCAAAAATAGAAAACAACTGCATCTGGTCACATCATGACTGCTTGTATTCTTCCAAGAGAATTCGGTTTTCGACGAGGTGTCATCATGGGGAGAGTGATGTGTCAAATCCTTCCTTCAGCGAGATATCTGAATGATCAAGTATTTTGACAGTATTATGACATCTACTATAACGACCTTGATTTCTGTTGCGCGCTCCTTTGTTGGGGTGCGTGCATGGTGAGTAACTACTGACTATCGTGACCGTTACCAAAATGAAAAAATGATTTAAGGGCAATGCCTCCTTCAAAAGTGTCAAGAACTGCACTCTTCTTGATGATACGAGGATGAACTTAGTTAATCATGCTTCTTCTGCGCACTGGCAAGAGCTGCGCAGACTTCCTCTTCGACCACTTCACATTCTCTGAAATGCTTCACATTCCTTTCTTCTAACAGCCTCTATGTTTCACGCAAATGTATGATTTTATCCCACGCCTCTATGAGATGTCTTTTGAGCCACGTCACGTTTCCTTCATGACCTTGTGATGCTGATATTTCAAGAGTTTTTGCTGCTAACTGTTGTCTCAGCTCTTTGTTTTCCTGGTAAATTTTGGCAACAATGAGTTACGCCTGCTTCAACTGTTGAGATGGCTCTCGAAAATTAGTGCCCGCGACATCTGTCCTCCTTGTTCTCCTCTCGCTTCCTCGACTTGTACCTTCGGCAAGCTCCAGCCGGATAACACGCATAATTAATTCTTCAGCAGCTAATTTTTCACATGGCTTGTTTGGGAATTTGATTTCCCCATCTCCCTTGTTATTCCTTAGCCTACCCCTTCTCTGAGGTATCTTCTGTTGGGGAGACAGGGCTTCTAACGTCTTTCCTTCCTGCGCAACTTCTTCCACTCCAGGCTCTGAGCAATATGATATCCTCGCTTCCGCAGGCAAAGGTGAAACTCCCTTTGGATCCTTGGGGGTTCCTGTTGTGAGTGAGAATGAATCCTAGTCTCTTTGGGGCTCGGGCCTGGCGCTCCTGCCACTTCGCGTGCCCTTTCTCACATTTTGGGAGGTTTCCATAGTGCAACCATATTTGTATTGTGCGCGATGGATCTGAAAAAGGCCCCAAGGTGGATAATTTGATCAACCTGGGCTTGCAGGAAGAGATCACAAACAATGCATAAACCCGATTTGCAAATAGAATGCGTTCAGAGCATATGGAATTTATAACAGAGCAGACAGGAGGGGGAAACATGCCAAGGAACACTAAATCATGGCGACTGGATGTCTTGGAATGGACTGCAGATTTTCCATAGCACATCCACGTGTGTAAAGTATATTTGACAAGGGATGCAGAGCATACATGAGAATAACGCCACGATTTTTCATTCTTCCAGCCTTCATAATGAGCCGATAATGGTTACTGCACTTGTCGATGCGACTTTTATTAACAACTTTCCTAGACCTGGGGCACGCAGAAAATCCCTTTTTAACAGGACCCGACTCTTTGGGAACAGACTCATACTTACTTACGCATGTTTGGACTCTGACATCCCTTCCCGACTTTAAAGGGCCAACCGACGACCTGCTAACTTCAACCCCTTTGTTGTTACATACCTAACCTCACATGCTTTGATGCACGGGCCATAACTCGACTAAAAACGACTCCAATTGAAGGGGAAAATGGTGACGCTAACAAATGTTTTGTAGTACTAGAGGTTAAGTTCGCAGCGCCAATTTGCAGCATGAATTGAACTAGGTTTTTATGAAAAGCTTGCAAGATTTTCCACGTTTGAGAAGAAAAATATGAGTTGACAGGTTAAAACCTTGGACCTAGATGAATATCAATTGAGGAAGGTTTGATCTATCAGAAAACAAAGAGTTTGTAATGCATAGTAATATAGTGGATAAGGTTATTGTTGCAAGAGGAAACTATAAAATTCTCCTTTGGTATAACAAACTTGAAAATGGTCAGGGTTTAGGATACCAACGTTGAACCCTATTTCTTTCATGATTATGAACACTATCATGACACCAAGACTCTTACATGGACTAAGGTCAATTTTTTTTACTCTTGAACATTTCATGTGCTAACACATCCATTCTTCATTTATTATTTCCTACATCCCTCTTTTCCATACTCTCGTACCATCCCCTGGTCATCCCCCAGTGCCCCTATGCCCGCGAAGGTTCCTAGCTACTAAGGTGATCAGATTCCAACTTCATAACCCCTTATCACACAACAACATCTTGATCCAAGTAGACAATGATTTCAAATATATTCCACGCATACCTTTAAATAACTCTCTTTTAGCAGCACTATGTGAATGGGTACAATCTATAGAAAACTAAGTAATATAACTCCCCAATACACTATCTAGCCAAAAATCTACTACACGTGAGATATGATTTCTTACAGTATTAAATTGTTGGATCAACTTAGGGGTCCAACTCCTCGGAACAATAGTTTGTAATATTTCTTTCTTTTCATCTAACCTTTGTATCCACTTAGCCAAAACTGTTGTGAATTCAACAAAGAAAATCTCATGTAAGTATGTAAATTCATACCTCTCTAACCACTTCTCCAAGCTTATCTATGGGTTCTTATTCTGATATCTGGAAAACTTGCACTCCTTCATCTCTAGCCACCGTCCAATCTCTTCCTTAGTTGGCCTCCACATTCCCCTCAGTTGCATATACCAGTCTCGACAATGGAACCATTTGTTGGTGCACAGTGGGAAGATCCAGGGTTCAACATGAATTCACCAACAAAACCCTTAGATATCGGCCCTTTCAACATCACCAAAAAGTAGGTGAAGTCTCACCTAAGGCATCTATGGGGAACTATAGGAATCATATTTCCATACTGATGAAGGGATGGGAGGCAATCCTTATAACCATTTGTTTAGTATTTCTTATAGCATATGTGCAGAAACATCATAACATGTAACATATTCATAATAACCAAACAGATATCATATGCATAGAATAAAAAAAACAATCACATCATAACACAAAGACACAATGATTTAACGCGGTTCACCCAAGATGAGTTATGTCCATAATGACCAACTTCTTATTATATTATTCAGAACATCCATTAAAAAATATGCACACTACGCACATACATTATGCCCTTTCCATTCTCCTATCTCTTCGTTTCTCTTCGCTACTTACTTACTTTCCTTCTACTACTCTCATACATGCATACTTCTCTCACTGCCTCTCTTAGATTCCTTTTTTCCCTATCTCAAAACCCTTACACATTTGTACAATTACAATAGGTCTTAGCCATTTTTTATGAACCAAAATTCCTAACAACTTCCAACGATCTTCCTTCCTTTGTGTGCATTGATCCCTGAAAGTGTGCCAAATATCTTTCCTTCTTTTGCACACATTGCACAATTCCAAAAACTAGTCCCAAAATCTTGTCCCAACATGGCTTCTCCCAGTGATTTTTTTCTTACCATCACCAACTACTTCCAATGGAAATCCCATATGGAGGATTTATTATAAATAAAGGATTCTACCATATTACCTTTGGAAAAGAAGAAGAACCCACTAATGATGCCAAGTATGTCAAATGGATCAATAGGAATGAGAATCTTGTGGACTAACTGGAATGCCCATCTCTCCTGATTTAAGGTTTCACCTTAAAGGACTTGATGCCCCAACAAAGCTTGAGAAAATATTGAAGTTGTGTTTGGTAAACACAATATTATTTGATCGCACCAGATAGAAAATCTGATAATGAATTTAAGTACAAATGATTTTGTTGCATTGAATACTATTTATCTAAGTTCAATGCACTTAGAATTTTATATGAAGAGTGTAACATAAAGTTGGATGATGAACATTGCATATATATTACTCTTTTCAAGCTTGGTAGTGCATATTCATTGTTTGTATCTACCTTTTATGCCACCAAAGAATCTCTCAAGACTTCTTATCGAAAACCCACTCTTGAGTCCATTTGTGATGCTCTGATTAGAGAGCAAGATAAGCTTTTGCAACTTGGAGTGATCAACACTCTAGGTACATCCAACAAAGAATTAGTGACCCAAAATAAATATAAATTCAAGAAACTCTCCCAAGAAGCAACATCCTCACCACAACAACAAGAAAAACAAGGGTCTCAAACCCACTAAACCAACTTCCTCTCCTAATGGTGACAAAGGAGCGAAATCTAAAAATAATAAGACTGACAAACTTTGAAATTTTTGCGGGAAAGATGGTCATGATGAGTCCAAATGTTTTAAGAAGATGGCAACTTTAGAAGTAGCGATGAAGAGTCACGACATCGATATATATTCTTCTTCTTATTCTTCTTCTTCTCATGGACATGCACTTTTGACTTCTGGATTCGACTTCAATGCAACTTCTACTTCTTCTTCTAATGAGTGGCTTATTGATTCTGGAGCATCTTATCATATGGCTAAGGATAAAGCCATATTTTTTTCTCTAAATGAATGTAACACCAAGAAACTATTTATTGTTGATGATAGATCTCTTAGTGTTGTAGGGTATGGAACGATTCAGGTAGATAATGGTCATTTCAATGATGTATTATGTGTTTCAGGTCATTCCTACAACCTTTTATCAGTATATCAAACCACTCATTTAGGTGAAGGTAAAAACGTAGAGTTTTCACCTCACCAAGTTTTAATCAAGGATCTGAAGGATCCTCAACATGTTCTTACAACTAGAATTGTTGATGATATTACCAGGTTGTATACGTTTGACAACTTTGGGTCATCATATTTTCCATCAGTTTTTGTTGCCCATAGCGATGACTTGAGAAAACTTTGGCATGAGTGGTTTGGTCATCTAAAATATCTTTTTGGCACAGGGGCAGACCCAGGGTTATATGCTACAACAACGCACCAACAAAACCATAACTACCAGCCCTTTCGGCAACACCTACAAAGCAGATGAAGTCTCACTTGAGGTAGAGTCAGGGTTGGTTGCAGGACTCGGGTGTCTACAACCTTATCTGGGACACAGATATGTGATTGTAATACTTAACATAGAACTTAGCACTGACATTTCATCAACATTTGACCACTATCTACTTCGCAGATAAAACAAAGTATTGCACCATTCATATAGATATGATGTATTTAAG
>JASDQU010099888.1:295719-310875 GCA_032191745.1 Picea mariana | reverse complement strand
CCTTGTCTATTGGTCGCCTTGATCTCTCTGCTCCCTCTGTTCCCTATGTCTGATCTAAGGAACTTGACCCCTCGTGAGGTTTTGATTTATGGGCTGGGGGTCATGCTGTTCTTGGGCAACGGGTCTGTTTCCCACATACATTCTCTCCATCAACTTCTCCTTCGTCCTCATCATCAAGTCAAACTTATCGTCCAAGGACCGAGATGTTGATGGCTGCGCGTCTCCCCGGGGCTTCTTATCGCCTCTGTTGAACCTTTGTTTGATATTCCTCGATGCCATCATATTTACCTCGACTTTGATCGCATTGCTCATTATCGCGTCTAGACTCACTGATCTTCTTTCGCTCAACATCAAGGCGGAATCGTTGTTGAAAGAGTTGGCGTATTGCAACTGCGCAGCCACGGGAGGTGGTAGGACTTCTGTAGGAATCGAGTTATATACCTTCATGAAGTGGGCTGAGAATTCTTGCACTGTCTCCTCCGATGCCTTCTTCATGTTATTGTACTATGTTAACAATTGCAAGGGGTTCTTCTTATCTCCCCATTTGGTAATGAAGGTTGTTTTGAGTGCAAAAAAGTATTGAATACTTGCTGGTCATAGGGATTTGAACCACTTCCTCACCTCCCCCGCAAAGCTCTGCGCGAACAACCTCATTTTCGTGTCCACATAGTTTACCTCTTCCAGGTTGACGAAATCATTGAACCAATCCAAATACTTCTGGGCTGAAACGTTCCCTTCAACATTGTAGACCTTAATTCTCTGGCTGTAATTTTGGGGCAAATCATGCAGCTGGGCTAGCAGAATGAGGGGGGAGAATCTGGCGGCCATGGATCTAGGATGGTTGGGGGTTTGAGGGATATTGTTAGACACTAGGGATTGGAATCTCTTCTGGTCGAAAAATACCTCGTTCAAGCTAGTTTCTGACTTAGCCCTGAAAAGGGTTTGTTCGAAGAATGTGTTAAACTCAAGGTCGTCGATGCTTTGTGCGCCGTCTTTCGGTAAGGACATACTTCTGTCTAGGTAATAGAATGGGTCCGACGCTTCCTCTCTAGTCCTACGCAGAATTTTCTTAGGGTCGTACACAGGCTCTGCAGGGTTTGGGTCAGGATTTTCTCTGGTATAGATTGTCTTCGGAGACAGGGTTCTTGAACTACGCTACTTGGAGATACTAGTCTTTTTGACTAGAGTCGCCAGGGTAAAGGTTTCATCCGGTGAAATTTTTTTTCCCTCTGTTACCCTCAGGGGTCAAACTACAATGTTAGTCATTCTCCCAGGGAAAAATCTATTCAATTTCGTTCCCTGGCAGCGGCGCTAGAATGTTAGCACTCCGTAAATTTGTTCGGCTGATAAACAAACGAAGAAGGTAACTTTTTCAACCAACTTTGAGACCCGAAACTAGCCTTTCAAATCTGGAGAGGACTCTCTCAGGAGGCACGATCTCCACGCGGGATATGGATTTCAAAGCAGTGGCTAGATTTAACACCTTTGATATAATGTGTTCTGGTTATATTGGCGCAAGAAAATAAGACTTGGGCTATGGAGTCAATTCGAGAAAACAACGGAAACAAATGACTCAGTGACTAAACTTTGAGAGGATAAAGGCTAAGCGAGCAACAATATTCAGTGCAAAGTAGTAATGTGTGGCGAGGAGAAAATACAGGAAGTAACTCGGAGCACCGCTGCGGGTGAATTCAGAGTTAACTTTTAGAAGAAAAAAAGTGTTGTCTAAATGACGCGAACAAGGGGTGCTGCGCAACGAATCCACAGGTTCGAAAACTCGTTCCGAATTAGACAAAAAAAGATATGAATAAAGATAACATGAAGCACCTATGCAAATAAAGAGAAAAAAATACATCCAATTGCTACAGTTAGAATCTTTTCATCAATGTTACAAGACTTTTGCATTAAGTTTCGGTCGAACTCAAATTTACATACAATAGCTACTGTCTATACCAATTTTTCCAACCAACCTGGCTTACATTGAAAAGATCAAATATATAAGCGAGGGTGCCGCTTGGGCTACCCTACTCTTTTAACTGCTATCTCTACAAACTAGGGAACTGACTGTTATGTGTTACAAAACTCTTTGCGTGACGTTTTCCAAAAATAGACAAAAGATACGTCTAGCTACATCATGATCGTTGTACTCCGCCATGGGAATTCGGTTGTCGATCAGGTATCTGGGTGGACAAGTGTCTGTCAGAGTCCCGCTGTCTTCTGTAATGACTTTGATTTTCTGCCGCGCGCTCATTCGCTAGGGAAGTATGCGCGACAAGTGGCTGTAGACAGTCACGACCATTATTAAAATGGAAAAATGCCTTGGGCGACGTTTCCTTCAAAATTTGTCAAGGTTTTCCTTCTGTTTGCGAATATAGGAACGAACTCGGCTAATCTTGTTTTTTCTGCTCCTTGGCGGGAGCTGCGCGGGATATCTCTTCGACCGCTTCACATTCTCTGGAGTGTTTGGCATACTTTTCTTCCGACAGCCGCTGTGCTTCGTGCAACTGTACAATCGTATCCTATGCCTCTCGGAGCTATCTTTTGAGCCATGTCACGTTCCCTTCACAACCTTGTGTTGTTGATGCTTCCATGGTCTTTGTTGCCAACTGTTGTCTCAACTCCCTATTTTTTTGGTACAGTTCGACGATGGCTAGCTTTGCTTGCTTCAGTTGCTGAGCTGTCCCTTGATCATTTGAACCCGCGACATCCATCCTCCTTGTTCTGCTCCCACTTTCTCGGCTGGTGCCTTCTAAAGGCTCGAGGCGAACGACGCACATAAGTAATTGTTTAGCGATCAGTGGTGCACGCGACTCAACTAAGATTCGAGTTTCCCCAGCTTCCTTGTTCTTCCTTGGTCTCCCCCTTCTCCAAGATATCTGCTGTTGGGGAAACAGGGTTCTACCGTCCTTCCTTCCTGCGCAGTTCCTTCCACTCCAAGTTCTGCACGGTGTGATGTCGTCGTCCCCGCGGGTAAAGGAAAATCCCTTTTTTATCTTTGGGGACGCCTTTTGTGAGTGAGAATGAAACCCAATCACTTTGGGGCTCAGGTCTGGCGATCTTGCCACTACATGGACCCTTCTTTATGTTATGAGAGGTCGCCATGGTGCGATCGATATCTGTCTTGCGCGCAATATATCCGGCGGATGCCCAAAATGGAGAATTCGATCGACTTGGGACTACGAGAAAACTTACAGACACAGCCTGAATCTGGTTTTGTGAACAAAAAGGGTGTAGAAACTCTAGGATTTATAACAGATTGGATGGAAGGAAGGATCATACCAAAGAACACTGAATTCATAGCCACTAGATGTTGCGAATTGAACCATAGATCTTCCATAACACATCCATGTGTGTAAGGTACAGGTGATAAGGGATGCAGCGCATATGTGATGCGAATGTCGCGATTTTTCATTCCTTCGACCTTCATGATGAACTGATAATAGTTACAGCACCTGCCGACGTGACCTCCATTAACTACTTGACTCGACCTGGGGCATGTAGATACTAACTTTGACAGGACCTGACTTTTTGGAAACACATACCTGTACCATTAACGTATGTTTCAACTCTCACATCCTTTCCCGCTTCCAAGGGCCAACCGACCACTTGCTGACTTCGACGCCTTCATTGCTACGTACCTGACTACACATGTTTGGACATATGGGCCACAACTCGACTAGAAACCAACTCTAAATGGAAAGAAAAATGGCGTTGCTAACAGAAACCTTGTAGGATTGATGAGGATGATCCTCGTAGGATAAACCCATATAGAACGCCTACGATTGTCTCAAATAAGCAGACACATGAAGTGTAGAATGTATTAGCCATAGGACTATTAAGCTTCGCAAAATGAGGTAGTGGGAGTACTTCTTAAGGTGGAAGAATATGCTTGAGGAGGAAAACAATTGGGAAAGAAAGTAATCATTGTGGCAATATGAAGACAAGAGATAGGTGTTCGAGGAGAGAAATCTCTATGCACTTAGATGGACATTGATTGGGAATTGTTAGGATGATAATAGTTTGAGTGGGGGAGGATGTATCGACCTTGAATTTGAAGGGCACTAGGCACCTTTTCCCGATCGTTTAGGCCAGCATTATAGGTTGCGATAGTAGGTGACAAATCAACTAGTTAAGCATGTCCAACAATTAGACGTCTTGGCATAAACATTTAACTTGGTAAGTACTGCCTTTACAAAGGAGTTTGGAACAACTTGAGTGGTTGGCTCATTTAAGGAGAACATGGTCCTAAGGAGTGCATGTTTCTTGCTTCATGGAGGTGATTGCAATCTCAAGTCTCCTTGGGATGGATAGTTCCAAGTTTGGGTTTGCTAGGCATTGGGTGTGGTGGAAGGCACCACATTTTGGGGAAAACCGCAAGTTTGAGGTAAAACAATGAAGGCATCCTCCAATATAAAAAGAGGATGAAGGCACATTATAGGCCATTGAAGAGAGGCAGAAAGAGTTCTAATTTGAAAAGGTTGTAAAGTTTCGGGTTTGGTAAGAGAATGAGACTTGGATAGTGGCATCATAGTTTGTTGAAGAATGGGACTTCCAAGAGGCAGGCCCACAAGTGCTTCAGGGGTTAGTTGGTAGATAGAGTGGCACTAAGGCAAGTGTGCCTTAGGCTATTTGTGCATCTATAAAATGATTCGTAGGTAATGGTCGAACTCCCCTTTTTGTACACTATTCTATCTTTTTTCATTAATATTTAAGACGTAGGTACCCATCTTGGGTGCAACCATCACTTGTGTTCTATCATGGTTTGTTTATGCATGAGATATTTATTATGTACTTGATGATATATGTGAATATTCAAAACCATTTTTTCAATGTTAAGGTCGGTCAACAACAAGGCTTGAAGCCATTACAACAATATTCTTGTTATGGACTCAATATGTCATTTACAGGAATTAAACCCAAGTGGAAAAGATAACAATCATTCTCTCAACCACCCAAACTAAACCAAATTAACAACACTTATATAAATTTATCATAATCAAATATAAAAATAACATCATAAAATATCCCCATACAAAATTTATGGTATATATGGTATGAATGTTCATAAAAAGCCATAAAGTAAAATAACATCATATTATCCTGTGCTTGTTGGTTTATTGAATTGAATGCAATTAGATTTTTTTAGTAAAGTTCTAACATATAATTATAGATAAGTTTTATGAGACAATTACTTAATTCTATATTATTTTCAATAACTTCAATTTACTATTTCAAAAATATTTACATTCGTCTATGAAATTCAAAAAAAGGATGCATCTTCTTTTTAGGAAACAAGCAATCACCCTTAAAGACAACATTTTCCATATTATCTCATTATGTAGGAGTAAGTATTTCTTTTTCATTCAACAAATTAAAGCAATAAAGTAAACAGTTCAAATGTTTGATTTCAAACTCTAGAGATTAAATCAAATGTCCATGCAATCCTTTATCTCCTCACATAAATTTTGTTGTTACATTTTAAGCAAACAAGTTTCAAAGCAAGTGAGAGAATTCATGCCACAGATTAAAGGGAATATCTCCCCTCACTAATACTTCTCTAATGTCAAATATTTTAGAACAATTTTTTGTGCTTTCTCCCTTGCCCACAATCATGCTTTATAGATATTGGTTAGCAAGTACTCATGCTAGGGAGATAGATTGTAAAAACAACAAACTATGTATCACATCCAGTAAACCACATATGGAGTTTAAGATCAAAATTTTACCTATTTTTATCCAAAAATCTTATGAACACTATAACCTGCTACAACTCAAAAGTAAACCACATATGGAGTTTAAGATCAAAATTTTACCTATTTTTATCCAAAAATCTCATGAACACTATAACCTGCTACAACTCAAAAGAATCGATAGTATCTCCTTTCAATGATTAAGAGAATAACCGACAAAAAAATCTCATGAACACTACAACCTACTACAACTCAAAAGACTCGATAGTATTTCCTTTCAATGATTAAGAGAACAATCGACATACAAGGTTTGTGTCATATAGACATATCACTTTTTGGTTATGAATGAACATATAATCTATAAATATGTTGGTATAATCAAGGCATAAAATACATAAACGAATATATAATATAGGGTTTTGGTGTCATAGATTTGCGTCACACTACAACCTACTATAACCCAAAAAGACTCAATAGTATCTCCTTTCAATGATTAAGAGAACAACCGACATACAAGGTTTGTGTCATATAGACATATCACTTTTTGGTTATGAATGAGCATATAATCTATAAATATGTTGGTATAATCAAGGCATAAAGTACATAAACTTATAGTAGTAATCTCGAATATATGGATTAATATATTTGATAATGAGATTAAAATTCAATAAATGTACTCATGTATGTTATGTTTTTTTGAAGGTACTATAATATATGGTTTTGGTGTCATAGATTTGTGTCACAAATGTCCTGGTAATGTTGTTTAAGATGCATGACTTTGTCTTGTTTTTTTTAATGCAAACTTGACATTTGCATCATTTTGTGTTAGACTCTGCATCTCCTTAGGTCACTAAATGTGATGTGCGAAAAAGGCATGTATCACTACTGCATTGCTTTGTGTTGGACTATTATGTCAGGATGCATCATATTTGTGTCGTCTTAGGTCTTCTATTGCATCATGTTTGCATCATATTGTGTATATGTGTGCTAGATACACCTTGTAGTGTTAGTTTTATGCCTTACGTGCTATTTTAGGATTAAATATGTGCGGTTTGATGTGTGGCTTCATTATGTAGGTTGTGTGCTTGGGTTCAATCTATGGGTTTGATGGTTTTTATGCTTGTTGGACCATCATGACCATCCCAAATAATCGTGTTTGTGTAATCGAAATTGTGAACGTTGTTGACGAAATCACCAGGATGCAAAACTATGCATACCATATATCATTGGAAAGATTTTGAAGAGTACTAAATGACATAATCACATATTATGTAAAGAAGAGGTGTCTATTGACAATTTTTGATCACTTGTAACTAACCACCTCACAATTATCCCAAATAATCATGTTTATGTACCTGATATTGCAAAAGATGTTGATGGATAACCGATATTCAAAACTAAGCATATCATATTTCATTGGAAAATTTTTAGAGAGTACTAAATGGTGGAAGCATCGGTTATGTAAAGTATAACTGTATAATGACACATTTTAATTCATGAAAATAAATTAATGTTCCCAAATTCCCTTATGTTTTGACCACTTTTATGGTGTGATATGTTCAAAGTTCAATTTTTAGATATGTAAATGTGTAGATTGTTAATTTTGGTTTGGGGTTATTGTAATTAGGTATTCTTACAAATTAGTGGATTGATATGTCAATTGATGCAAGAGCATAAACCCCCCCTTAATCAAAATCGAAATTCCAAGCTTCTATAAGGCAAGTGTGGCCTTGAGGATACAATTTTCTCGAAATTCACGTAAAAATTGATAGGGTTGTTGTATATTGTTATGAAATTGCTCTATTTGAGCATGCAGTTAGAAATCCATGGAGAGGATTGTGGATCTAAGATGAACGATGATATTTATATTATTCTTATTATATTTGTAAGCCTTTATGTGTTGTGGGAGGAGGCCAGTCAAAATGTAAACTAGGTCGAGGCCGACCAAGCCCAATGGGGCCTTACCAAGTAATATAGAGTTCGGTTTATATATAAATAGTGTATTTTTGTATGTCGTGAGTTCTATTTTTATGTTTTATTTCATGTGGGAAAACCCTGTTAAATCCATAAAGTTTGAATCTATAATTGTATGCGTGCTTGAGGAGGAGAGTGGTCGAGAGCCAAAGGTTATAGATCTGAGCCATGGTGCTACAAGAGAATGAACATTGGTGGAGGAGAAACGAGCCATGTAGCATGGTTTTGGACATCATGGGATGAGGTGTTGGGAAGGAATGTATAAGAACAAGATATTCCTGTGTGAGAAGTAAAGTTCTTATGAACTTCACGATCAGAACCAGAAGGGAGACTCCATTGTATTCAGGGTGCGTGATCAAAAGCAGTGCACCATTTATAATCCGAGGTGCCGAAGGTAAAGACATTGTTGTTATGGACTCATTTCGTCCACTTCATGGGCCCATAACCCATAGGTCCGAGGATCGAACTCTTAAAAAAATTGATTCAAAGGAACCCGAGAATCGATCTTCATCATCAATCCACTAATTAGTAGCTTTGATTTTGATGATTTTTGGTAGTTTTTTTAGTAGACTGGTCATTTTTGTGTTCACTTCTATTTGGTATTGAATGTTTAATTCAAAAAACTTAAAAATAATGTGCTTGAATTAGGTCTTGGGTTCAATTCCCCGAATTGGTTGTATGAAATTTAAGTAGTCAAATGTTTGTTTATAATTTAGTTAGAGACCTAAAATTTTCCTAGCCCATTATTGCTTTAAGCAAATAAACACGACTAGAATCTACTCGTAGAAACTCTTGTATTGAGTGATCTCCAAACTGCAGCGAGCATTCCCTAATCACAAGTAGAAAATTGTTACTAGACCCACAACAATACCATTACCTATAATTATTCTGCCAACCAAAAGAAAATGACAAAGAAGCTAAGTCTCATCACTTACAACTGCTTACTACTCATAATTATCCCACCCATTAGAGGGATTCAAACCTTAGATCCTTGTTTCCCACCTTAACCAAACAACTCAACAAGCACAAGCAACTAAGTGCTAGCTAGCTTGAGAGAAATTGTGGAAAAACACCCCAAACACAAATCAACAACTAAACTATATTAACATAAATATTCAAAATCCCATTGCAAAAGGAATTTGGTGGTGGTAGAATCTGCTTGTAAAAACTCTTGTATCAAATGAACTCCAAACTACAGGTAACACTCTCCAATCACAAGTAGAAAATTATTGCTAAACCCACATTACTAACATCAATAATAATTATTTTTCCCACCAAAAAAACAAAACAAAACAAGAACAACAACTAACAACTAAGTTTCATCACCTACAACATTCCATTCTTATTGGTCACAATTATCCCATGGATCAAAAGAATTCAAACCTTAACCCCATGTTTCTCACTTTATTGAATCTATAATAATTAAATATAAAGTAACATTTAAAAAATTATTAGATCTCACAACCGTTTGTTTGTTACACCTTGACTCTGAATATGAAGTACGATGTGAATGTTTCATGAAATGCCGGAAGTAATTCTAAAAGCTCCTACTATATGGCATGCCTTACTCTCATGTCAACATCCTTCATTTCCCTTTCAGTGGGATATGGCATCTATTGCATGAATGAGATGAGCATATTCATGTTCCTATGGTACTTTCCAATTTTTCATGTACTGTGATTACACTCATCCTTAACACGTGTCATACTCATGTAATTGTAAGTAAGTAATCCCATACTTACTCATCTACACCTAAGATCATCATGTACTAAGTAGATACACGTTGTAATGTAAGTATGGGATTCAACACTTTAAACAACTTTTTTTTAAAAAGTATTATTAGTTTATTGATTTCCATGCAATTAGAATTCTCTTTATTGAACTTTCAACATATAATTATAGACAATCTTTATGAGAGAGCTATTTGTCTCTCTACTATTCTCAATAACTTCAATTTACTTTGTCAAGAATAATTACATTCGCCTATACAATTTAAACGAGGTGAGTTGCAAAGGTAACAAGTCCCTGTCACGTGTGTAGAGTTTTTGGTTTGAATAAGGAATGTAGGGAATTGTGGTAGATCCATTGACCTCAATCAAGTTAACTTACTCCGAGCTAGTTAGATCATATACAAACTACAAACCACCAGCCATTGCAAACTTCAGTCAAAGATCAAGTTAATCCTATGTGAAGGGACTAAGTACAAGCTCAATAAAGTGCTCAACGTGTTCATCACTAAGCAACTGTCTAGATTTCCACTCAACACATATTTGCATGCGAACCCTGGAGGAGAAGAAACAAGGAGGGCGAAGGAAGAAATGATGAGGGGAATGTAAGAATTAGGTTTTGATGACTTCTTTGTGGAGGAAATTTAAATTCCAATAATTTTAAAAGTACATCAAACCAAAACAAACTAGCATTTAAAAAAAAGAGTAAATGAGAAACGACTTGACGAAAAGTTAATGCACCACCTTGTTGGAAGACGTCTCAAGATGTGAACAATTCAGTGATAAAATCTTTTATCATCACACCAAAAACATGTACCATTTATTTATTGTTTTCACAGTCTATTAAGCTAATTATTAAGAAATATGTGTTAAAATTATTAGAATAAATGATATCACCTACTTAAATTCCTATGACATGTGCATTTTACCACAAACTATTACTGTTGATGATTAATAAATATAGTTTATGAGTCTAATTGATTTTTTTATTATTTTATTTTTCAAATTGCAAGAGCTGATATACATTATTGACATCGGTTTTACATTAAAACTATTCTAACATTTCCACGTCCATATATCTTTTTAGTATTATAAATTGAATGAGCGACATAATTAATAATAGACTCTTGAAAAATTTAAGAATAGAAAGGAAATGGAATGAGGATCCGTGGAAGGATAAGGATAAATTTATGAGTAAGATATCTGCCGATATGGGTGTTTTCAAATTTGAGGAAAACGAAGCCGAGGCTGCATATAGCAAGCACAGAGAATTTCAACCGCCCTATCCGTCAAATATGTCATCTGCAACGTTTTGTTCTTTTGATTATACAAGTGATTCCACGTCCAACTGCCCATATTTTTTTCCAGATGCGGAATAGGATCCAATTACATGTTCACATGAGGACTATTATTTCACTGTAAACATGGAATCAAGAAACAAATGCCAATTGCACATATAAATTATGGGAGATATGGCATCCACATATAAATTATTGGAGACATGGCATTAAGAAGCTTATGGTAAATTTTTCATAGCGCCCCACTCCACTAATTTTGACAATATTTCTGCTACATATTATATTGGATTGAGTAACTTGTTGTCATAACACCTTTTTACAGGTATCCAACATATTTTCTTACCATAAAAACATACCTCCACGATCTGTGATCCAGTTTGTAACAATTTTTATGTTGATTTATATATTCTTTAAAATGTCAAAAAGAGGGTTTTTTCAACAATATTTGTATTTCTTCAATGCTTTTAAAAATGTAACTTAGTGTAATAGTTCTTTTGTCAAGCCACACGACGAATTTGTCACTTAGCAATCCACGCAGACAATAAAGGACGTGTAGTTGATTTGATGTTTAAAAGCAATTGAGCATTCCAATAACTGCCAATAGTTTACAATTGTCTAAGTAGTGAGTCTACATGCCATTTCGAGAGCAGATAACCTCTGGTTGTTTTTGCCCAAGTGGCTCAACTCTGGAAACATCTGGTAAGTTTCCAGTTCGAGGGCATCTCCAGACTCTGAAGAAAGAAGGAAACTACATACTCTGAAGGAAGAAGGAAACTCCAAACTCTGAAAGAAGAAGTATCGAGAGTTAGCACACAGACATAGAGAGCCTTGGAATTATATGGCCACAAATTGTTTTGAAGTGATGTCTGTGTTCCATCATTGATGTTTTAAAACACTTTGCCTACCCACAAAAATGGGAAGGTGAGAAATACTCATCCGTAATATAATAGATTCTCAAAGAACACAACATTGAGAACTCTATCGCTAACATAACAGATTTCATGTTGATTTTTGTTTTGCAAATTAGTGACATGTTTGCTAACTAGAAGCAAGAGACGTGGTCAACATCTCCCTGTGTTGGTTGGAAGATCCAGAGAAAGAAATGTTCATAGAACTACATGATCGTGCCTTATTTCCTATAGAATAAACCCCATAAATTCTTGTTGGTAACACATCAATAGACTCTTCTGAAGCCTTCGCTATTGTCATGTGCAAGAACTGCAATTTTTTTGGTCCTCATCCCGACAATAATCTTCAGATACCATCTTCAAATTATGGGGATGCCCTCTTCAACATTTTGGGTAAAGAGAACTAGACTCTAGACGTGTACATGTGCAATACACCTTTTCAGAATGAATTTGAATCCATAGGAGGACAACTCTGGAAATGTAATGCTTCCGTCTATTACGATTTCTACAAATCAAGGCATTTAATCCCATAATGTTTTATGGAACAAACAATTGTTGAGATCAGAAAAACTCAATGGGTTTCCAATAATGCATAAAGAGATAAAGGATGTAGATCATGTGAAGAAAATGGATGGATATGTGGTTACAACATTGCAGACTCAACTTGGTCGTTCTTTTTCTATTGCAAGTATGGAACTCGTACCCACAGATTCCTCGCCCATGGTATGTTCTATTTTAGCTTTACTGGTTTTGATTTTGAGTTTGAGTCAATGAAGCACAATGCTCAAATGTAACTATGTTATTCATAGGAAAACACCCAACTATGTCTCATTAACACACCTTTTAGTTATCCCCTCTTCCTTTCTAGTTACCCCACATCTTCCCACCCTCTGAATCGAGACTGAACTGGAAACTCGAGCCGCTCAGATAAAATGATATATCAGAGACCCAATCCATTCAGATATATCTTGCATTTACGGACACACTCCTCATATAGTTACCCACAACCACCAAAGAAACAAAAAACCCCTAGTCAATACACCAATAGTACTTACATTGGTTAGGTCGTGGTGTTAATAATAATATAGACTGGTAGTCTGGACTCTGAATATGTATATATTAGTGTATTGGTAATAATAGTAATATAGAGTGTATATGTCTTAATACATGTGTATTCGATATAGCATATAAAAGTATAAATGTAGATCACAGAGAAGGGCATACATTACAGCTGGAGAAGGCCATGCAGACCATTGTTGTAGCCTCGACGAAGGAGAATACAAAGGGCTCGAGGCCAAGAGATAGGAGTTGTATATTTCTGGTGCCCAGTCCTTGGTTGTTTAGGTATTCTCGCGCTCAACTCCCTCGTTCCTTCAGACCAAATAATATAACCGGTACCGCGGTCAACTATGCCCTAAATGAATGGGATACACTTAGCCATGAGGTAGGAGCTGTATATTTCTGGATTTTTTTTCTGCAACTAAATATTCAAGATGTAGTCATATTAGTAAATGAATTTAACAAAGTCTTTATTGAAAACTAAAATCAAATATAGTCAATTCTGAAATAAAGAATTCATCAACAATTTCAATCGGATGCAAGCATTGTGGTGGTAAGAAAAGGTAAATGTGTGCACCAAACACTTATCTCTTATTCTTTTTGCTTCTGGTGTGTTTCGATTTGCGTGTTGTTCGCATTCTTCACCTGTGCTAACCTCCATCTTGCATGTACAAGAGTTTGCGGGGATAAACAAGGAGGAGTTTGCGGGGATAAGAGGAAATGGACACTGGTAGTCTGGAGTGACAACCTGAAGAAAGCAAAGAGAGGAGGATGTTGTGTGTAGAACCAACACATTGGCATGGTGGTTTGCATAGCAGTGTAGGTGGCAACCAAAGATCATCGTGGGATATGGACTATACATTGGAGCATGCAAACATTTAACAACATAGGATATGGACTATATATTGGAGCATGCAAACATTTAATGTTAAGAAGTAATGCTAGACTCATCTCTAACATTACTTTGTTGTGTAAAAATCAAAACAAAAATGTGTGATTTAAAGCAAAGACAAGCTAATATTTCTTTCGCCTTGCCTCGGGAAGAGGCCAAATAAGAGGTCGAATTGAAAAGTTAGGTTAAAATTGTATGAATTTCCAATTTATATTGTATGAATCTACGAAAATTTGGGTTAAAACAATATAAAGTCATTGATTTTTGTGCCAACTAATTCCAAATCAAAAAAATCAATTACTAATAGTTCCTCAGCCCGAAGGGCAGGGACTAAAAAGGAGATGTAT
Source organism: Picea mariana (assembly GCA_032191745.1). Taxonomy (NCBI): domain Eukaryota; kingdom Viridiplantae; phylum Streptophyta; class Pinopsida; order Pinales; family Pinaceae; genus Picea; species Picea mariana. Next base: position 296,980 of record JASDQU010099888.1, on the reverse strand, counting down.
CCTCTTCTTGGAAACACCATCAAAGACAACATCTTCCATCTCATTATGCAACAACTTTTAACAAGTTAAATTAATAAAGGAAATAGTTCACATATTTGATTTCAAACTTTAGGAATTAAGTCAAACGTCCATGCAATCGTTTATCTTTTCACACAATCCATGTTGTAGTTTAGGTAAACAAATTTCAAAACAAGTGAATGATCCCAAACTCTCTACTAGAGGGAACACCTCCCCTCACTAATATTTCATTAATGTTAAATACTTTACCAAAAGTTTTTGTGCTTTCTCCCTTGCACATAATCATGCTATATCAATCTTGGTTAGCAAGTACCCAAGGGATGATAGACGAGGGTAATTTTAAGAACCCCTAAATTTATGTGTAGAATAAATGGGTGAATCCGCATGATACATAGGAAAATTCAAAGGCTATTTTATCAATAGTATAATATGTATGTATAAATTTTTAGCTAATCTTTTACTATTTTATACAATCTTGTAAAATCTTGGAGAATCCTTCACTGAATTATAAAATCTTGTAAAATCTTGGTGAATCTTTCATTGAATTATAAAACCTTGTAAAGTATTGGTTAATTTTTTGATAAAATATAAAACCATATATAATAATAGGAAAATGTATTCATTAAACTGTAATATACTCATTTTACATATTTGGAAAAAGAAACATAATTTGTCGATCTTCTGGATAACACTGCAAGCATCACGGTGTTAGGTAGCTAGAGAGATAGTGGGGGGCTTGGAGGGTCCATACTGATAATAGTAGAGGCCATTCAATATAAGGTAGACTAGGTCCACTATAGTATTAAATAAGGCCCACTATGGTGGTTAGATATAATAAATGTAAGAGGACCTCTTAGAAGGTTCCTCCTCTAGAATGTTCATAGGTGGTTGGTAGCACTATATAAAGGGGTTCAAGAAATGTAATGATATAAATTGAGAAGCATTGTATTTGGCGTGGTAGCTCAATAGGAGGATGCCCCCTTGAAGAGGCAAGTTTACAAGAGAGGATTCCTTCCATAATAGGATCCATTGTATGGTGTTGCCCTAACTCAAGGGTTTTCTTATAATAAAAGTGTGGTTTCTTCTATATTGTTTTGTCGATCTATTGTGGTATTTTTGTAGTCAATATTAGGTACTTAACAATTGGTATCAAAGCACTTTCCTTGGCAGACATTGTCAGCAAATATTTTTATTTTTTTGCAGATTTGTTTTTCCGCAGAAGAAAAAAGAGGGCCACGAAATT
>JASDQU010099888.1:249219-295481 GCA_032191745.1 Picea mariana | reverse complement strand
ACTTATTATAGAGAGGTAGATTAGATCTAGCAAATTCAAGCACTAAGCACATTCACATAGTTCCGATCTAACATCCATATACATCATTAGTACAAAGCATAAACAGATCTATCTAACTATATCAAGCACTTAGCAAGTAAATACATAAACACATCAACACATCGCACAAAGCATAGCAACACAACATGTATGTGGTGCACCCTAACCCTGGGGATATGTCCACCAAGTCTTCTTATTTATTATCTTCAGTCAAGCTTCTTACAGGCACTTAGCATCAAAATCCTACTCCGCAGAAGACATGATATCTGCGCGCACTCCGCCAGATCTTCCTTCTTCGATTTAGGGTACAACACCAAGCCTTATTACAATTAATTGCACATAGCTCTGCAAGTCTCACACAATATGCTCAAAGCATCTACAATACATACTTAGCACTTAGCCCAATATCACACATATATGCATTTATATGCGCCTCTCCTTACATTGCCTAGACATCTATTTATACTTTACAAAATAGGCTTAAACATGGGTAAACCCATGGGCCAACATCCCCATACCCATTACATAATCCCAAATCCCAAAAAGGACCCAAAAAGGGGTCGAGATCCCGTGATCTCTGCTTCATCTTGCGCTTCTCCTTTGACAGGCTGTCAAAGTCCCAAAATAGATCAAACTTGACCAAGGATCTCCCAAAACTTGGTCAATGGCCAACATGCCCCCAACACTCACCTATGACTCATCCCAGGTCACTTTGATCTGGGTAGTTCTGCTTCGACTTGTTGTTGTGCCATGGCCTCCTATTCAGCGAACTCTTGGATGACTTCATCGTTGACGGGTCCTTCTAGGCATTGTTTAGCTACAGTGATAACCTGCTCGAGTTTTTTTCCTCGGCCTTTGACCTCTGTGAACAATTGGTAAGCCTTATCTTGTACATGTTGGAGCCTCTGAGTTACTTCCAAAACTCTACTCTAGATAGTGTGGATCTACTGCTAGGCGGTGTGTTGCTCTTGGGATCGCTTCATTCTTTCCATAACTGACAAGGGCTTCAACTACGCCTATATTTTCTCTACTTGTTGCTTTGCTTCCTGGAGTTGTGACTCTAGTGCCTGCAATTTTGGGTTCTCAGTGAGTTGCTCATACGTCTAGGCAGTGATATTACTCAGCGGCTTGCATTCCATGGCAAGGGCCTTTATCCTTTCAACTGCACTCCAAGCGGTTGCTTCTCTGTGATCCCTTACATCTTGCGAAGTCTCGGGCACTGTGCAGAGCTCTAAGTTTGCTATGCATTGTTGTAGCTGTTGGATAGCTTCTGCGAGCTGCTCTACTTGCTGCCTGACTCAGTCCTCTGCCTTTATTTCTAAGACTGTCACAGAGCGAAGTGCTTTGTTGCCTACTTCTTTCACTTCGAGTTGCTTTGCGAGCAAATTTTATTTTCCTTGTTGCATCTGTGCTTTTTCTTCATCGAACTTCGCTTGGAGAGCAATCTTTTCTTGTTCTGCAGTGTTGCATTGTTCTACAAGTACACCTTGCACTTGCTTTAAGGCCTGGGTGGATTTTTATGTTTCTTCTTGTGCTCGTCGAAGGCGAGCTTAAACTGTATCAACGAGTTGGTGGAGTTGGGCTAGCTCATCTCCCAACTCTGGTTCTCCCGATGGTAGGGGTGCAGTGGAGAATGCGCGGTTGGACTGAAGGGTCTGTTCTACCCCTCGGAGTTCGACTTGAATTCTATCATACATTTCTTCCTACTTGGCTTCTTGTTTCTCTATTATTTCCAGTGAACTATCATTCAGGGCTGCTATGATGAAGTCAAAATCATCGGAGGTGAGGACAATCTGCATCTTGGTCATGGTGGATTTTGATTTCTTTCGGGAAGAAGATTTTAGGGGGGAAACCTTCCTCTTCTTCAAGGGGTCAACCTCATCTCTGGGCGATGTTACTTTGCATGGCTTCTATTCAGCTTCTACTTCGTCATCACCCCCTCGGCCAGGTGACACTGAAGCAGTCTTTCCTGAGGTGCTACTTAAATTTTGGACCTCCTCATTCTTATTGGGTGTATTTTGTTCTTTATGAGTGTCCTATGGGCTATCAAGATTAGATATCTATGTAGGGTTGGTGGGGATAAGGAGGTCAGTGGATCGATCCTTAGTGATCTCCTCAAGGTATTCTTCGATAAGTTTATAATATGATTGGAGCTACTCTTTATGTTCATCTGCTTGTGCAGTAATGTAGATGAAGTGTCGATCTGCGCTGAACTTCATCAGGGGTTGGAACCTTTGTAATGTGTTCGGAGTCATGTGAGGCTCAGCTTCGATGTCTCTCTTTAGCTAGAGGTAATATGTATGAAACACAACATTTGACTGCCACTGTTTGTTCATATCACTTGAATACCAAAGGGTAGAGAACTTCGCAGCAAGTGGTTCGAACGACTCTATGTCTGGGAAGGTCACACCTTCTAGCATCTCCCAAGAAACAAATGCAATGATGATCAAGAGCCATCTGAAATGAAATTCATAACCCTGATCCTGTGCTTCTCGACAGTCTAGTTCCAATTGGTTAACTAGGTACTTCGCCCAGTTCATCTGTAGGCCTTCTGCGCACTTCCCTGTGAGGTCAACGACAAAGTCGGTGACCTGTGTAGGTCAATTCTTCCTTCCTAACTTTCTAGCTATCAGTCGACATGATATGCACACTATGCCACTATGGATGGAAGCTACCTTGTAGCCTCTTATTCCCTTCTCAACATCTCCATATGTATCCTTGATCTTCTACGCTAGCGCACAATATGTGGCCTTTCCTGGGTAGAAGTCTCGTGGGTCGGGTCCTTGCATGGTAGGAGACTGGGTGTTATTCACACAATCCACTGTGATTTGGGTATATGGATACCATGAAGGACCTCACCTATTACCAATTTTTCTGACTCCTAGGGTTTTTTCTTTTGAGTTTATAAGACAAAGGATTATATCGAAGACTGAACATTTCCTGAAAGCACACAAGGCTTCTAATCTGAAATTTCCATTCGCGGTGGGCCCCTTTGTGGTGAAGAATAAATCTTGTTTACCCCAGATTCGATCCAAGATCAGTAAATTTGGTTTCACACAGTTGCAATGAAGAAGATATGATCCACATCATATCATATCGAAGAGGAGATTGGCGAGTAAACAGGGTCCCTATGAACATGAGCCAGATGAAGGATTCAATAAATTGGCCAATCTAGAAACCTGTGCAGAGATGGAGGTCACCATGCAACATGACCAAACAAAATCAATAGAGTTTACATCCCATCATAGCCCAGCACAAAAACCTTCTCCCAGGTTGATTATCAAAGCTCCTAAGGTGAGTGTATACAATAAGAGAAGTAGTTCAAAATCCTTAGGGGCTAGTGGCCAGCAAGACACCCTCAAGAAAATGAGAGCCACATCACCCTCTCCAGCTATTGACTTGGAAGAGGAAGAATGAAAAGGAAATATGTGCATGGAGATGGCAAAGACTACAGCCCAGAATGAAGAAATCAATCCAGAAAACAAGTCACAAAATGAAGGCAGCATGAAGGTTTTCAACAGCAGGAAACACATATTCGGCCAGACTCCTAGGAAAGTTTATCAATCTAAGGAGGATTTGCTAAATCAGTATGCCATGAAAGGGAGTATGGACAATAGTGAAATAAGGGACCTTTTTCCAGAAGTATAAGGGATATCCCAGCGTAAATCTCACCTACTCTCAATCAGAGATGTCGACAAAAAGACATTCAACATTGCAGTGGTTGATAATGATAAGGTATTTGAGTTCAAGGTACACTATGAAAACATTGGCACCCCTGATAAAGTAAAATTCCACAAAAATGCCAGTGATATGTTGTACGATGATTACCTAAGCTTAGCTCTGAAGGTTGCAAGATTGACAACACATGCATTGAAGCTAAATGGGAAACTAAAACAAGAAAAGGTGTCTAGCAAAGCTTGGATGATGTAGGTAAAAAGGTTAGAGTCTGAAGGTCCATAGGGGTTCAAAGCTTCTCTAGACGAAAAGGACAAAATGATCCAAAGCTTGAAGAAAAGGTTGAAGATGTCACCTACAGACCATCCGCAGACAACAAAATTAACTGTTTTGGAGCAGGAAAAGGAAACCTTCAGACAAGAGGCACTAGACTACAAGGCTAAAGTATTGCAATTGGAGAAAGAGAAAGAAAATTGGTCACAAATGCAGGCAATGACATCAGATATGGAAATTATTGTGCCTGCTAATGTAGAGGTTGGATCAAGCACTGAGGGATTAGTTCAGGTTATGTCCTAGGTGAGCTTGAAAACAGGTGAGATCAAGAGTCTCAAAGAAAACTTAGAAAAGTTGAAACAAGAAATGAAGGTGAAGGATGAGAAATTGGCTCAACTTCACAAAGAGAACCAAGACCTACAGGAAAGAGTGAACAAGCTAAAAACCAGATTGAAGGGCAAAATGCTACTGTAGGGAGCCAAACACTTAATATGGGACGTGATTGTTACGGAGGTTGCTAAGTTCAAAAGTTATCTGTATTTTATCAATGACAAAGACAACATGGTTTCTACAGCTCGGAATAGATGCACTATTGTAAATGAAGTGTTAGAATAGAATCCCTCGGAATGGGCCCAAAATGCCATCGAATTACTAAATGCTATACCAACTGTCGATATTCAAACCATCGGTGTGAAAGACAGGACCGCATTCATCATTTCAGCCAGGAGAATCATTGCCAAGCACAACCTACTCAGATCGGTCCAGAACAAAGATGTGCAAATGGAGCACAGCATACACGAGTTTAAAGATGCCTTTGAACAATTTTTTTCTAAAGGTCTCCCCTCATTTTGGGATGGTAAAGGCTCATTATACAATCAGGAAGATTATCACACTCTCCTCATGCAGTGCAGGATGGACCATTCTAGGTTTGAAGATATGGAAGAAAGTCTGAAAGGCCCTAGCTTGGTAGAACATTTAGCTACTTATTTCAAAATTCTAAACAAGTTCAAAACAGTGAAAGTCAGAGTGCCAACCATGTCCTATGCTACATGCATTGACTTGGAAATTTTGATTAAAGAAATGATGGATTTCAAAATCCCCTCTAATGCGCAATGGAAAGAACTCGTGCAATTGGGTAAGACAAAGTACAATGTCTCCGGAACCAATAAATGATCTCCAGCTGTCACCAATCTTGTAGATCCAATAGAAGCACAGGGCGGAACAAATGGCGCGGAAGCAGTCGAGCAGTCAGAGAGACTATTCATGATGTTGAAACGTTTCTTTTTTGCTAATTATTGTAAATCATTTCGTATACTAAAACTGACATTCGAAACTGTTATTTTTTATCAAATTGTATAAGTACTAAGAGACTTGAATCAATTAATGTTGGCAGAAGTGCAAGAGCACCTTTTGGTTGTATCAGACACTATTTGTAAATTTTCTGAATTTGAATTGAATATAAACGCAGAAGATTTTGAAGTCTCTATGAAAAGATTCTAATGGGTGGTGTTATGAGATTTGTTTCCTTTCATTGTATGTATTTCCTGTAACCTGTCATTTCGTTTACATTTTCTTTTGTTTAAATTGGAGAGTTTAAAGGCCCAGAATTCGTCTTGTGACGCTTTTGGCTTAAGCAATTTAAACTATGTGATTGCCTTCTTAACTTATTCAGAATTCATTTTAGTAATGCTCTGATGCAGTTATTTGTTTTCTTCATCTTCCTACACACCTTTTGATTTCAATAATAACTCAGATTCATCGCCTTATTTAGCCTTTGTCCTCTGGAGAGTTCTATCAGTCAATGCATTTTTTGGTTCACTTTCATAATTTTGACTCCATAGCCCATAGTGTTCCACCCTTCTTTGCCAGCAACTTTATTAAAAATCCCCAAAACAAACCAAATCTAGCCACTGATTTCCATAGATATATGAAGTGACACGAGAGATCCCTCTCTGAGCTGAGCAGGCTAGTGCCTCAACTCTAAAGATGGTTGAAATAGTTACCTCTGTTGTTTGTCTATTCAGTCGGACAGAATTTACAGAGTGCTAACAGGTTGATTACGGGTTGGTGCATGGTTGATGCACTTGTTTATAATACAGGTTGATGACAGGTTGTTCGGTACAGGTTGGTGTATGGTTGATGCACTTGTTTATGGTACAGGTTCGTGTATGGTTGATGCACTTGTTTATGGTACAGGTTGATTACAGGTTGAGATACAAGTTGATGCATGGTTTAGGTTATTGGTACAGGTTGTTTGGTGCAGGTTGATTGGTACAGGCTTACAACAGTATATCTCACAGTGATAATGTGGCAGTGGTTCCATCATTCTACTTACACGTCGGGGTCATTGGATGGGGAAAGGATAGGTGGTTGTAGCCACCTTATGGTTGTATTCGAAGAACATAGGGGGTTGTAGCCTCCTTCTAGTTGTAGCCAGAGAATTGGGGAGTTGGAGCTTCCCTCATGTTGTAGCCTAAACTAGGGGGTTGGAGCCTCCTTTTAGTTACAGCTGGAAAACAAAGGAATTTGGTGCTTCCAATGAATGTAATTCTTAAAGACATATAAGAAAAAGTGTTGTGTGGTTTTCTCTCACTTTGGATTTCCACGTAAAACACTGGTGTATTGTGTATGTGTGTGATTTCTCATTTATTCATTGTTTATTTACTCTGCAACTATTGGATGATAATGCTACATTGATATAACACTTTGATTTTATGGTGAAAAAGGATTAAATTTCTCTATTACTGATTCACCCCCCCTCTCAGTAATCCAACACTCCAACAAGAAATGGACATGATGCAAGTCAAGGCTTCTTCATCCACCATTTCTTGATAGATGTTTTTCCCCAACGATCACACTATGATATGAAAGGTGACATGATGGGAGAGAATATGATTAACTTGAGAAGAATCAAAGGTCATCAAACTCGACTCCGAGGGATCAACCCCACCTATGGCAAACAACAAGGATTTTTGTTGCGTTGGGCAGCTTTGGAGGACTTCAAGCACAGACACGGCACATGGTTCCTGGGACAATTCTTCCACAATACTGTAGTTGTGGGCGACCCATGTGTTTAGATTATGCAGTGTGTGTCGAAGAACTCCCTTTAAGGGGTGAAGTGGTGTGTCAAAAAATGGCTTCTCAATGAAGGGGGGCACTAGGTTGGGAAGAAGATGTTGCTTCTAGCACAACATGAGAAGGCTCAGGAATTTCATAATTCTTGGCTCGCATTTACAAATTGATCATCTGGTCACATATGAAAATGGCAACATTCGAGGAAGATCCCTCATGGTGAGGGGTACCTACCATGCCCCCTTGCGAAGGGGCAGGATTTGTGGTAACCATGTTTTGAGGTTGAGGGGGGAAAGGATGGGTTAAGGTAGTAGGTTTTTGGGGGGCCCACTATTGTGACAAAACTCTATGGATGTCATCATTTCAAGGAAACTGGTGAGTAGGGTGGTCACCCTCGCAAATTGTGCAGGGAAAATGACTCTTCCTTTTCTCCTTAGTAACTCCCTCTTGGGTGTTTTGGGTGGAGGAAGTCCCTCACTCAGTATTATAATTTTTCTGTTTGTTTCTTTTCTCCTTCCCTCTAGGTTGTTGAGGATTCTTCAATTGTGTGGATTACACTTGATTCATCTTGGAGGTTGGAGTAGGGACCGTAACAATTTGAGCACTAGTACCAGAAGCTGACTTAATAGACATCTGACCTACTTAGTCAACTAATTGGTTTACATAGGCATGGGAAACATAACCAGCCACACCATCAACATGGGGTCCTGGGATTGGATTCCTTGGATCTGTCGACAGCCTAGGAGCATTTGGGATGATGTCATAAAGTGTGCCTGACTGAAAATAAATCAAATCTAATTGTTGGGCATGCAAAATGGTCTGCTCCTCGGTAGTCGCCCTGACCATAGCTACATCTCTGGAAATGGGTGGTAGGAGGGACTTTGTGAACCACTCCATGAGGATTTTGTTCAGAATCTGAGTCTTAATCATCCTACGACTCTGTCTCCGCTCATGTATATGATCATAAATGTGAATGGAATTATCTTGATGCAGTGAAGTCAAGAGCTCAGTTCTTATCTCATACCATATGGGAAATTGGTGATTTGTTAAGGACATCATTGCCAGGTCATTGAAATTTTTAAAGGAACCGCCTTTTAATTCAATGTACCATTTGGCGACAGCTCCAATCAGGGATCTTTGGAAAATATGCGGCCTCAAAATACCATCCATCAATGAGTTGGATGAACACCATAAGTGGTATGTCATGATGTGTGCGGAGGGGTCATTTCTTGACTTACCTTTGAATTTTGGGATATCGGATGGAAACTTGGAAGGCATTGTCGGCCATGATGGGTCGTGGGAAATAGGGTCATTTTTTAACCATGAAAAATCTGGTAAATCTAATGTTGTGAGGAAAGGAAATTGTGCAAATGAATACTGGGAGGGAGGTGAAGTTTTTGTTATCTCAAATGGACCTTGCGATCACCCTATATTGGTACTACTAGAGGGTTGGGGAGCTCCTGAAGAGTGGGTACCTAATGGGATGGTGGCACCTCGAGGAGCATGATTTCTCCCAGAACCAAACATGCCTCCAGGGGGGTTTCCCCAAGGGATAAATGTGGACCCTCGAGGAAAAACGTTCCCGAAGTTAGTCCCAGGGAAGAAACCCAGAGGACCTGATGTGTTAACAAAGAGAAAATCTTCCCAAGGTGAAAACTTTCCCCCAAGGGATGTGCCCCTAGGGAAAGGTGTGCTTACCCAAGGAAAGTTAAATATTCCATAGGTACTGTTGCCCCCAACCTAACTAGGGACAACCCAAAAACCACTAGGGATGTTCCATCCAAAAGGTGAAGCTCCTAACGATACCAAGCCGCTCATAGGAATGTTGTAGGTGGAAGGAATTATACTCCCCATGCTAAAACCAAGGCTTTCCCCCCCACTGAAAGAAGATCCAAAGGTGGGCATCAAGATAGATAGGATGGGCTCAGAAATGTTTGGTAAACTAATGGATGGAAATGACAACACGACTGGAAGACTTGTAGAAAATGGCATGGATGGTGTAGGTCCAATGGAACTAAGGGGTGGTAAAGTTGACATCATAGGGAGGCCCCCTAGGGGATTTCCCCTAGTCCCACTTGATGATGCGCTCATAGGCTCAGCTACACTAAATGAAACACTCGGTCCTGACATAGTGGGAGGATGACTAAACAAAGAGAAAGTCTCACAAAAATTTTCCCTTACTTGGACAAGTATAGGGGCGTCTGGCTCAATCAAAAGAGGATTAAAATTTTGTGGAGGATGTTCGCCTACCACTTTTGCCTCAATGAAACCAATTTTTTCAAACCAAATTTGAGGCCCTTCAAAGTCTTTGTATCTTATCTCACGCCACTTTACAGGTGGTTGCACCTTCGTAATAGGCTCAAGTCCTCATAGTCGATGGGACTGAAGTGGTGATTCAGCCACGATGAATATAATATGTGAAAATCCAAACACAATTCAACCTAAGGCTGACCTAGAATCAGACTCAAAGAGAACACCTCTAATCAATCTACGCTAACATCAAGAAAAATAATTAGCTTAGGAGCCTTCTAAAAACCAACCCTATGGAGGAGGTGAAGTCCCCACAAGATTGGCTAGCAAAGGAATGAGGAGCAGTTACGATGATCTACAAAAAAACAACCCTAACTAGTGCAAGTACCCTTTAGTAAGGCGGATACCCTCCGAGGGAACTAAGACTATGAATGAAAGTCTGCCTCGGGTAATACAGGAATGCACCACCTATAGTCACCTCAATGATACCTAGAAAATATCACTAAGGCTACCACCTTACAATCAATGGCCGAGCGAATAATTGTAGGTCCAACTGCATGTAAGGGTAGGGTAACTAAGCTCGAAGCTTCGAATGTGTTAACCAACAAAACCCCCATATATGTAGATATTGAATTGGTACCAAAAACACCAAAACAAACAGAGAGGGGTAATCGCCCTACTTTCCCTGGTGCAACCTTGTGCTTAACTCCTATGTTAGAGGATGTGCCTGACACACTGGTTGCAAGAATGGATTTAACACATTTAATGACTCCTACATTTCATTTTGTGGCCTTGGAGAGTTTACTCTCCAATCCTAATCCAATGCCATAATCCAATCTATTGTTGGTTCACTATAAAAGAAAAATGTTTAATGGATTTGGTTTGGTTGTAATCTAAATTCTCTATCAAAAGATATTAGCCAAACAGTCCATGTGGTCGTCATGAAAAATCTACAAAACCACTAATTTTAAATTAGCGATGACTTTGTTTTCCAGACATTGATCTGGACGTTTTTTTTTTTTTAAATTGGACACGTTTTCAAGAGGAATCCAGATCGATATCTAATTCCTTCATATTCTGCACATAAATTTGTAGAATTGTATCTGAAGGTTGCGGTCCTCTTTTAGAGGAAAAAATCCTTAAGAGAGCCAAGGAAGAAAGCAAAGGCTCTCCCCAATGGAGTCACCAATTCTATTACGGATGAATCTGGAATACGAATAAGACATATCTCCCTTGAATATCCCCTTGATCCAAGACATACAGAAGGGCTATATTCATATGGTCCTCCCTATATTTAATTAGATTTGTTTCCTTTTAACTAAGAAGGGTGTTGAACATACCTTTCGACCAATGGTTATCCATGTGTATCTGGTCGATGTATCTCTTGAGGTCCAACTCCAGATCCTATGATTCGCTTCTTGCACACAATGAGACAAACAACTACCGGTCTACTATTCTTCTAGTGTTAGGAGATTAAAATCTACTAGATCTATCCTGGTATATTCAATGTAAGATCATATCTAATATATATCATTGAACATGAACAATATTAAAGGGGAAAACCAATGATCTATTAATGAATATAGAATAAATACATCAAATATTCGTACATTAGATGTTGATGACTTTTCCTAGTTCCAAGTTCTCGATGCTCCTCCTTAGCCTCTTGAGCTTCTCTCTCTATTTTTCCAGCATAACCACTCTCCAAACTCTTCTCCTCGTCTCCTTGATTTGGCCTCTTCTTATAGGATTTTAGAAGAGATTGGAGATAGGCTTCATGACATGTGAATTAGGCGGATACAATTCATGGATAGCTTGATAGCATATGAACTAAGCAATTACAATTCATAGATAGGTTGGATGGCATGTGAACTAAGCAATTACAAGTCATGCACAAGTTTCATGCTTAATTATGAGCTTTTGCCAACCTATTATGAACTGTTTTCTCAACTTCCATGTTCAACTATGAGATTTATCTAACTTGCTATGAACTTTCTTTTAATTTATGAGTTTATTCTCAATTATGAAATAATTCTTATTTCGTAATTATGAAATTGTGACAAAATTATTATTTCCTTGTGAAATAATTATGAAATTTTTTCTCAATTATGTAATTCTAGCCTCATAACATCTAATAACATGCTTGAACAACCTATGGTGGAAAATGCAAGTATAACACCCTTCTAGTGGAGTTTATCCCCCCATACTCTTTTGTCTAGTTGGTATGCAACAATGATGCATTTATTAATATCAGAGTGTGGTTACATTTACAAGATAGTCTCACTAGCCTTTTAGGATCCAGGCTCCCCAACCCTATAACCACACAGACACTCTGGCCCAAAATGTCATGGCTAACTAGCCTATATGTACATTTATATTACATTACAATTGGGGTTCGGCCTAGGGATATTGCATTACCCTCCCCCTTATTTATGCATTGTCCTTAGTCCATTATATACACATATACAATCAAAACTTTAAAAGTTTTCAAAATATGCGGGTACTCTGCCCACATAGCATCTTCATGCTCCCAAGCTACATCCTCGGGACCGTACCAAGTCCATTGGACCTTTACTATTCCTATGGATCGATTCCAGAGCTACTTGATATTTCGGTCCAATATGCAAACCGATTGCACTTGAAAGTCGCCTTCTAGCTCCACCTGGATCACATTCGAATCAAGGACATGATTAGTATCAGGAACATAAATTTTAAGAAAAGATACATGGAATACATTATGAATATATATGGATGCAAGTAGTGCAAGTATGTATGCAATAGGACCAATCCTATCTAAGATTTTGAAAGGTCCACAATATCTCACTGCGAGTTTTGAATAGTTCCCCAACTTCAAGGAACTTTGTTTGAGCTTCACTTTCAAGAACACATGGTCACCCACGTTAAACTTTATGTGATTTCTACCTTTATCAGCATAACTTTTCTGCATGTCTTGGGAAACCTTTAAATAATGTTTTATTTTCACCATCTATTCCTTCATCTCCCTAAGCAAGTCTTGTCGAACCACTACTCTATCTGTTGGGTTGTCCCAACTCACTGGTGTGTTGCATTTTCTGCCATATAAAGCTTCAAATGGGCTCATATTAGAAGCGTGATACCCATTATTATAGCCAAATTCAACCAGATGTAGATAATCTTCCCATTTCGATGGTTTGTCCATTACATACATCCTCAACATGTCCTCGATCACTTGGTTGACTCTCTATGTTTTCCCATTTGACTTTGGATGATATGATGTGCTAAAGTTTAGATTTGCCCCAAATCCTTTGAATAATCCCTTCCAAAAAGTTGATGTGAATTTGGGATCTCTGTCAAATACAATTGTCTTAGGCACACCATGCCACTTAGCAATTTCTCTCATATAAATATCAGTAATGTTAGCTTCCTTGTGAGTTAACTTTACTAGAATAAAATGCGCAACTTTAGTCAACTTATCCACCACACCATGATTGAATCATGTTGCTTGGCGGTTTTGGGAAACTCAGTGATGAAATCCATTGTTACAACTTCCCATTTCCACTCAAGAATGGGTAATGGTTGTAGCAAACTAGCTGGGTGTCTTTGCTCATCCTTGAACTTTTGACATTCCAAACATCTGGCCATATAATCAGCCACTTCTTTCTTCATACCTAGCCAATAACATTGTCTCTTGACAGCTACAATAGTTTTTTGGTATCTTGGGTGCCAAACATAAGGCACCTTATGCATTTCTTTTAACACCGGACTTTTCAACTTCTGAAAATTTGACACATAAATCTACTCCTGTACATGAGGATTCATCCTCTTTTGGCTTATAATCTTCAATTTTCTATTGCAAAATACCTTCTTGTAACTTTTACTTTATTTCCATGTATTGTTGATTTGATTTTGTAGCCTCTAAAATTCTATCTTTCATATATGTTTATACATGTTAATGGTTGTAGCATGCATCTCATGCATCCTCCTGCTGAGTGCATCAACCACCTTGTTCTCTTTTCCCTTGATATGCTTTATATCAAAGTCGTATTCACTGAGGAATTCCAACCATCTGCTTTGCCTGGCATTTAGAGTTGGTTGTCCAAACAAATATTTCATACCACTGTGGTCTGTCCTCAACTCAAATCTTTTTCCCATGAGATAGGGCCTCCAAATCTTCAAGACATGCACTATGGTTGTCAATTCAAGATCATGGGTAGCATAATGTCTCTCATGCTCTTTTAACTTCATTGATTCATAGAATACCATGTGTCCATTTTGACTAAGGACTCCCCCAAGCCCTTCTTTACAAGCATATGTGCATACAATGAAGTCTTCATTTGGATCAACAATATTAATATTGGGGCACTTGTCAATAAATACTTCAAGTGTTGGAAGATTCTTTCACGATCAACAGTCCATTCAAATCTCACATCCTTCTTTTGAAAATATGTGAATGGGTGTGCAATCTTTGAAAATCCCTCAATAAATCTTCTATATAGTAACCTGCAAATCCCATGAAAGATCTCACCTCATAGGCATTTCTTGGTGTTGGGCATCCTTCAATGGCTCTTATCTTTTTCGGGTCCACAACTATCCCTTCCTCTAAAATGATATGTCCCAAATAATGTATCTGCCTCTGATAAAATGAGAATTTGCTCAATTTTGCATACAATTGATGCTCCCTCAATACTTGTAATACCATCCTCAAGTGTTGCTCATGCTCCTCTTCAGATTTAAATTAAATAAGTATATCATCCAAAAATACTATGAAAAACTTATATAAGTAATCTCTGAAGATACCATTCATTAAACACATGAAGACAACTAGTGCATTTGACAATCCAAATGGCACCACTGTGAAATCATAATGGCCATACCTCGTTCTAAAGGTTGTTTTGTTGATGTCTTCTTCTTTAATTCTCACTTATTGATAGTCGGATATGAGGTCAATATTGGAGAATATCTTTGTATCTTTTAGTTGATCAAAGACGTCGTCTATCCTTGGCAAAGGATTTTTGTTCTTCACATGTCACATTATTCAATTGCATGAAGTCAATACAAAGCCTCAATGTACCATACTTATTTTTCACAAATAATACTGGGGCACCCCAAGGTGACATCCTTGGGCGTATATACCCCTTCTTTAGAAGCTCTTCCAGTTTCATTTGCAATTCCTATAGTTCTGGTGTACTTGTCCTATAAGGATTCTTAGATACTGGGGCTACTACAGGCATCAGGTTGATGGAGAAATCAATATCTCTCTTGGGTGGAAACACTGTGATTTCTCTAAATACATCTTTAAATTATTTTATGACTGTATAGTCTCCAATACTTTGCACTTTATCATTAGGTGCCTCCTTCATATGTTTTGCAAATACTTGACATCATTTTCTGAAGCTACAAGGCTTAAATTTCTCTATCAGCTACAACCCTTGGAATACCCTGTATTGATCACAAGTTTCCTTCCTCGTCTAAGAAAGTAAATGTCTTATTATAACAATCTAAGACAACATGATTCTTGTCCAACTAATCCATACCAATGAGGAAATCGTATGAGCCCAAAGGTATGATATTCAAATCTTCCCTTGTGATCAACCCATTCATTTCCCTATGACATTCTTAACCATCTCATTAATTCTGCGTTTAGCTCATGTAGCAAGCTACACCAAGCAAGGTTTCCCAAGCTTGCTTCTTGGAAATTGAAATGTTTCCCCCATCTTAGGATCTAGATAACTATGACTAGATCCCGAATCAATTAAAATAGCAATGGGTTGGTTGTTGATCTTAGCTTCTACTTTGACCATATGAAAATGGAACTCAGCTTGCTTGTTATACAAGGCTGCATAAAATCTTGGTTCATTTTCTCCCATGTCCTCAACGGTATCAGCTTGCTATACATTGTGAATAGTCCTTACTTTCTGACATCTATCAGGGAAATATATGTACATGTGATCTCCCTCACAACCCCAACACTTCATTGGTTGATGCCTTGGTGTTTTCCCCATTGTTTATGTCATTCTAGTCTCTTTAGAAGTTGTATGTCCCTGAGTATTGTTTCTGAAGAATGGTGGTTTGGTTCTCTTCTTCCTCTGCTCCATTTTTCTTTTCTTCTGGTCTTCCCAAGCCTTTTGGAAATTTGGTCTTCCTATATGTTGATCATTGAGGGATTTATCTCTCCTTATGGTTTCCTCCAATGTCTTGGGATCATAATACTATATTTTATCACTTAAAACTGATGGCATCCCACTCATGTACCTCTAAACCTTAACCTGTTCAACCTTGATGAAAGAAACATATTTCACCAGCTCTAAGAATCTCCTTTCATACTCATCTATGGTCATACTCCCAAGCATGAGTTCAAAGAACTCCTTCATTTTCTTATCATAGTAATGTTTGGTTAGGTATTTCTTTTGAAAATACCTTTTGAACTTCCTCCAAGTAACTTTATTCTCATCAATGTGTTGCACTTGCAAAAACTAGTCCCACCACATTAATGCTTTTCCTTTGAGCTGGTAGATGGAAATTCTCGCTTCTACCTGTGAAGAGTAATTATGTAGCTTGAAGTACTTCCTCATGCTGAATAACAAGGTCTCTGCATATTCATCTTTCTTGTGCTAACCATCAAAAGTAGGAGGATTAATCTTATTCATTTCTCCTTGTAGTTGATCTACTCCAGACCTCTTCTTATGTTTTCTGACAAGGGATGAACTTGAGATATTGTGTGATCCCCTAACTGAATGTCTAGGTGAGTGTTAATGATGCCTATCAACACTCCTTATTTCTCTTCTTCTATCATGAGACCTTTGACTCTTCAACTTGCTTGATTCTGTCTCCTTATCCATTTTCTTCTCTATTCTATCCAAGCTTTGTAACAACTTGATCTTGAAGCCATCTTGTTGTTCCTTGGATTTCATAAGCCTCTCATTATCATCTCTATATCTTTGGACATATTTTGCAGACTCTTGATGGTCTCCACCGAGTTTATGCTCTCTTCCTTACCTTCTTTATGCCCATTGAATTTAGTCCTTTCATTATCGATGCTGACACACAACCACTTGACTTCATCCTCATGGTTGTAAGTCCTCTCTGCATCTTCTATGTCTTTCATGCCTTTGGTCTCTGTGTTGATTATATTTTCACTTAACTCTGTAAAATGTGCAGACAACAAGATTTGTTAGATTAAATAATTTATCAAATCTATAAATACTATGCTCATCTTAGCCTTAACACATAAATCCTATGAATGATCCCTGGCCCATCCAGGCCTAATGTTTGAACTATGCTCTGATACCACTCTGTAACACACCTGACCCCCTAATCTTTACTTAGGTTGATGGGGTGTCAAAATTCCCCTTTCACCAAGTGTTTCATCTCTCTAAATAAACCTCATAGATTAATTATGCTCGTCGAGAGCTTTCCAATGACTATAACCATGCTCAATTTTGATGTCGGTATTCAAAGTTACAACCTTCTGAAGTTTTCGAGACTCTAGTGGACAAATCCACCTCATCGCCACATAGCACCCACATGGTTCTTCGTCATTCGTTCCATTTGATGTGGCACTGATGTGTCATCTTTCACCCGACTCAATGGATCCCTATCCTATTGGGCCTACCAAATCAATGGCTCCGACCTACTCGAAGCCTTTCTTCATCATCAAAGTCTTCCCATCAGAATACTTCCACTCCTGACTTCCCTGCCTACTTCGAAAACCTTGTTCCGATGACATCCTCTGACGGATCTAATGGTCATGGGAATCGGGCAATCAACAACTTTGATTGCATCGATGCCTCTAACTTGCATGATGATTAACGTCCATTCCTTTTAACCTCTCCTTGCTAGACCAAGTCGAGCCCATGACATATTGATGGCTATCCTTGCATCATGCCCACTCTTCGATTAATCATCCAGTTCGTTCCTTGGAGTACCTGCCATTGGAGCCCAACCACTTTGGATCCAACAACCAAGGTTACTCTAAGACTAATCGACAACTTTGGTTCTCTCTCGGAGTTATTCCCATCAGAGTACATCCCCCTCTGGGACTGCAACTCACTCTTACTAGGACCCTCCCGATGAACAGTTGAGATCTATCACCTATATATCAAGGGGATAGGATTTAGACACATGTCCCAAGGGTTAAAACCAATAGGTACTCACACTCAATCCTTTCTACAAATTATAGGCTGCCATGTGTCATCCTTTGGACAGGCTGGAACTCTTTGTCAACATGACGTCAGTCTTCCCCTTAGCCTTGAGTAAGCAGGACTCATGGCGATATACGACTGAGATTACTTCTCGACTATTCACCAATCTACGGTCTAGATTGCTTCTCTGAGCCTTCCCCATCAAAGTGTCTCTACTTCGGGCATTCAAGGCTACTTCGACCATCAAACTCCGATGATACTCACCAAAACTCACGATTTTGATCTCTCCGAAGTCATTCTCCAATGGGTCCATGTTATAGCAAGATTTTCCTCACCCCATGCAAATTGCTCAGAATGCCTTTTATATTTCCCTATGCAGACTTGAAGTCCCTTTTTTCAATTCCCAGAGCTAAAAAACATATTTTCCACATATACACACCCGAACAACTATACAACATGTGTATATGCAGGTTGCACCATTACAACCCTCATACATCGGGTTTTGTACCCAAAATTAAAAAATAGTGTCCGGTTTCCATGTCACGTCACGAGATCCATGATCCTTGACCTTCCATATACTAGAAACGTTCTGACTTGGCCCTTCACTTCCATTTGAAGGCTATAAATGGTCCATATCCAAGCTGTGGAAGAGGGAGAAGAATTCAACTTTGACAACAAAGTTACTCTGGAGAAATTATTCACTTCATATTGAGTCTGTATCCCTTTGTCCTTTTAAGTCAAAACACATTGTTCATCCCCCAAGCTCTTCCCTATTTGATGGAGAACCTCATTGTCTCTCTTATATGAGCTTGCCTTTGGTAGAGGATTGAAGTGGTGGAGGCCCAGCGAGAAGGGACTTAGTTTCTCAGTTTCAAGACGTGCCGACACGAAAGTTTGTCATTCATACACTTTTGTTGATCATATTTTAATAGAAATACTATTTTCTCGTCCAATTGATGTCTTGAATACATTTGAATTGTTATTCCATGGGCATATTTGTTATGAATATTGATGGATTATGCTATTATATGTGCTAAATTTATATATTATCACCATATGCTTGTGTATCTTGGTTGTTGAGGACAAGTTGCAGGTGTATAGTTTTGAGTCGAGTGCTCAACGGTGGTCTTCTTCGAACTTCCGAACAAGGTAGGCTCTTTATCTTGTCTTGTTAGCATGTCTGTTTATATAACATACTTGAGATTATAATTGATTTATGCAGTCATTTCCGTCTGTTGTGGTTTACCCCATGCCACAAAGTGATTTTCCTTGTAGAAAAATTGGCGACCATACTAGGGATTGAATCTTCTTTTGGGGGTTTGGAGTGTTTTTCTCCTTTGATTGCTCTCGGTTAGCTTGAGTTTTCTTATTGTCTGATTGCTTGACAGCCTATTTTCATTTTGAGTTTAAGTTTCTTGGCCTTATCCTTAACTTGGCAGTGTTTTAATACATATATGTGGGTTTTCCCTTGACAAACGCATACATATTCAAACTGTCATTCTATAAGGCATGTACATACACAGTTTTTTATTAAACAATCATGTACATCATCCTTGTTTACTTGATTGTTGAGTTTGGTGTTTGTTGGGTAAGTTTTTATGGTTGTTGAGTCTTCTTGGGTCTCTGTCATCACTATTAAGTGCCTGCGGAGTGATAGGAAACCTTTCTTTGGTTGAATTTTCGAGAGGTTTTTCTTTCTCGTCATCTTTTTCATTGGTTATCCTTACATCTTGGGTTGGGTGTTTTCTTCTTGATATCCTGCTTGGTTTATCTCTTTTTTCTTACAATAGGGTTTATATATCAAGTTGTTGTTCAGTCCTTGCATTTTTATTTCTTTATATTGAAAACACAAAAATAATACATTTTTCATTATGGCATTTGATCGTTGGGTTCTTATCATTGATCTTGATACATGTATCGAAAGATTGCATCTTATTTGAAATTGCAGAGTTGAATTGGAAGTTGCATTTTTTAAAAGCTTATCGTTTATTGAGAATCAAAGTTAAGACTTTGCATTATATTCATATTCATTTCTTTTACTTGCTAAGTCATAACATCATCAGTTTCACGACCATACCTTTTGAGTAAACAAAACCACTAAAAGTAATGCTGATAAATTTAAAATTGATTAGAAACGATTTTATTTTTCAGGGTGCACAAACTAACTTAAGATTTAGAGCCTTGGAATAGGATTTTGTGAGTAAAGTTCTCCAAGGATATTAAACTCAACATATGTGTTTGACTAAGGGAGTGGTGAAATCCATTGTATAATTGGTGACATCATGGGGCTCCACTCACACCGGAGTTAAGCATGAGGTCGCATGAAGTTGGTTGAACAAATATCCCTCTAATACCTTCTTAGCATCAGAGATATTTATGGGGGTCTTGCTAGTGCCTTTACCTTCCTGGGAGGTGATGCTTTCAAGATTTTGGGCTTTGTTACCCTTCCCATACGGTGGACCTGACTTATGATTGTTGGTTATATCATGGTGGATTTAGTTGCTTGACATAGGTAGCCACATAGGTTACTTGCAGGGGTTATTCTGCAGGTACCCTGGGTCAGATAAGGGTCGGACAATACACAACCTTTATGGAGGATTACCTCTCCGAGGGGATCTGACCGACTGCGTCGTTAATCCCATGAGGGCCCTTATAATTGATTATGATGCCTCTAATCTTTTGAAGGAAGTCTCAGGTCCCTCTTGGGCAAGGCATACCTACTTTAGTGAGGGAGGCCCCTTTCAGCCACTATATCTTGTTTGTGTGCATATTGGCCTTTTGTTTATTTTGGTGTGCTCTTTGATTGTCAGTTGGGCTTAGGATTTTGTATCGTGTCGTGAGTTTTCATTTCTATGGTTAGAGGAGCCCCCACGACTCCCTCAGTTAGCGCTACCCAACCCATGGTTATTTCTCATTCCATGGAAATGAATCCTTTTGTATTTCCGAGTGGTACGTTGAATCATGATACTTAGCCCATACCTTGGGCCTATAATCATTTTTCTCATGGTATGCCAGACATGTCTTCGTACTTGCCATCCTTTGTCTCGTCGCCTTATGTGAATCCTAGTTTTGGGTCTGGAGGCATGATGCCTCCTTTTTCTCCCTTTTCGTTTGGTGGGAGTCATATCCCTCAACCAACTCTTATGGTAGGAGGTTGGAATATTCCTTCCCATGGATCCAATCCTAGCTTCACTTTTTTGGGAGCAAGTGCTCAAATGGGCGATCATCCTACTTATTACAACCCATCCATCTATCCTTCTTCTGTTATGTCGGTTCCTACAAACGCTTTTTCCATGGAGGACCTCCATCTGTCCTCTAGTGTTTCATCCGGGGGGAGTCAGTTTTATAGTATGGGCAACCCCCTTCACAAAGTTCCTTTGTCTGGGGGCAACATATATCCTCACATGAGTAACCCTTGTCATGTCACTTTCTCTTCGCAGGCGGATTCCTCGGTGTCGATGCCTTTACACCCCTTTATGAACCAATTTGGAGGAGGATATTATTCTGTCGGATAGGGCCATGCTATATACCAGAACCCTTCATGGTCCGCAATCTCTAAAAACCCGTCTTTCCCAGAACCTTGGTCTCAAATGCCGCAACTAATTGGCACAACTCTAGTCATTTCTAGTCACACTACACATACATTACCAACCTCTGCTAGTCATGTTGGGGATCCATCACCAACCTCTGTAAATCATGTTGGAGATGAGCCACTAGCCTCTACAAGTCTTGTTGAGAGTATGTCATCAGCCACTGTAAGTCATGCTGAGAGTATGTCACTAACCACGGTAAGTCATGTTGGGGGCATTCATACGATTGAGAAGCCTTGATGTATAGGACGTAAACCCAAGTTTTTTTGTAGGATTTGCAAAGGGAATCGCCTTACTCGTCTGTGCCTTGCTACTATCATGGTAAAGGAAGCATAATCCTTGTCTAATAGCCCTTTGGGTTCTGAGTCATCTTTAGTTTCCCAACATCCTAATCCTTCTTTGATTGATACAAAGGTCGTGCCGATGCAATTTTCGGTCGACACCACTCATGTTTTGAGGAGTGAGGTGACTTTCAACCATGTCATTAACATTTCTAGTATTGTATCTTCTGAACAAGGGAGCATTCCACTCTCTCCGAGTACGCTCCCACCAAGTCCTAGGGAGGTTTCCTTTGACTGGGATGATCTTATGGAGCATTGACTTCCTTCTTCTACACCCTTCCAGATAAGGGGTATTCTTCGATATATTGTAGAAAAGGTAACCTTTGCAAGCATTTTATCCTCCTTGACTTGGAAAGCGTTGGGTTTTCCCAAGCTTGTGTCAATTGTCTGTGAGTTGTTGACTTTCCACATAAGTCTTGCATGGGAGCCTTGGCCTCCCCCATGATATGCTTCCTAGAACAACATTGATTTTTGTTTAAGCTCTTTTCCGACTCTCTCAAAAAGAGAAAAGATTGTCGAGTGAACTTGTCTCTTTCACACTCGTAATTTGGATTTGAAAGGACGTCTATTTGGTGTAAGTTTAAACCTTTTTCGGACCAAGTAGACTAATTTCGAAAAAGGAACACTCTAGTCACTAGTGGCTAGAAGAGTTCTCCTGGGTATTGTTTTATACTTTTTCGGGCCTAGGGGGACTAAATTTACTAAAAATGACATTCTTTGGAGTTAAGTTGTAATTGCATCTCATTCTCTTGCTTGCAGTATTGAGCCTATTGTCAGTTCCTGCTTTCACATTATAAGCCTGTTATCTCAACAGTTTGCATCATCAGCCAAGCAGAGCATTTTTTATATTCTTTGCAGCTTGACACCCTTTACCCTGCGAGGAAACATTACCTCAAGTGTCCATATCTCGCATGCACCCCCATGCATTGAGAATAGGTATGTTCCATTGTTGGAGCTAGTTTCTTACTTGTGACACTCGTTTCCTCCTATGTATCATAACATTCATTTGTCTATGAAAAAACAAAAAAAGACGGGCGGGAAAATAATATTTATCTCATGTTAGCAGCAGTCATGTCGCCTTTGAATAGAGCACAGATTTTTGAGTCCACTTGTCCTCCAAAGTTTGGGTTTAGAATGACCTTAGAAAGTTGAGCTCGTTACTTAGAGTTTACTCCTCTGATTGGTTACTCTTCCAGTCCCTATGGAGAGTTTGATTGATGACTCCTACATCACAAAGTTTCATCATTGAGTCTATGTTGCCAGAGTCCTCCATATGTCTCATGCTCTTATTCAAAAGATGTCTATAAGCCTATGTTGGTCATTTCTCAGAACTCTTGACTTTGCATGCCGGCCATACCCTCAGTGTGTCTCAGAGTTACATGAAGTTGTAGTCCTACTTTCCTTATGGGTAGGTAACCTTGAACCCAACAGTCGACATCTCCTCATTGTTCACTAACTGGGGGGGTTCCCTTGTGTTCAACGATAAGAAATATATTCACACATTGGGATTCATGCAGTGTCTTGGATGTCATTAGCCTTATTGGTGGTTTCCTCGCCTTTGTCAACAATTTTCCTTATTGGCTACTATTCAGAGGGTCTTTTTTGTGCACTACTTGCATCTGGTACATGTGGAAGACGCACATGGTCATTGGTTCGTGAACATGTTCTTCGTCCAAGTTCCTCCAAATCATCAAGCTATTGCTTTGTACCTTGTGTTGACTGATGATAGATGCCTTAATTCTCTCTTTTCAGCGGGTCTCCTTCCATTAACTTCAACTCATCTATTCTAGAAACAAGGCCTAGAGTCTTATGAGTACCTAGAGGCTTGCAGTCATCAGTGGCAGGTTCTCTTGCCATCGATAGTTGGGAATACATCAATGTCTCCTGATCAATGGATTCTTCAAGTGTTCGGCCTGAACTCCTTTATTCACACTTGTAAGAATGTACTTGGTGCCTTGATACCTACTTTCATTATTGGTAGGTTGTCTCATGTTTGTTAACAATATACCTTAATGACTGGTAATCAAACAAAGTCCCATTGTGTTCGACCTCAACTCCTTTATTCACATGATGTAGACTTGCACCTTTGGCGGATCGTGTAGAAGACTTGTTTATAGTCGCAGCTTTCCTGAGTTGTTGCTATCATTCATTGGATCAATACCTATATGACTTCAGTGATCATGGGAGATTAGATTGCACTCCATTGTATACAGATATCTTCAGATTGATTTTGAGATTGGTTTTCACTAAGCCTTGCTCGTGACTATGACAACCTATGGCATGTTTCTACCTTTGTATTGCCTATTCATGGCCATGAACAATTGTTTGGTATATTTCCACATGGATCTGCAGTGTAATTCAAATTGGAAGCCATGTGCACAAAGTCATTATGGATTATAATATTCTTATGAGCAACTAGTTAGTCTAGTTGAGTCTCCATTACTCCACTGATGGGAATTATAATGTATTTCAGCCATCGCAGATACTCCTCTGACCTCACAAATTAGGGGGCATATGTTATAACAAGATTTTCCTCACCCCATGCAACTTGCTTAGAAGGCCTTTTCCATTTCCCTATGCAGACTTGAAGTCCCTTTTTGCAATTCCCATAGCTAAAAGCATATTTTTCCACATACACACACCCTAACAACTATACATCATGTGTATACGCAGGTTGCACCATTACAGCCCGCGTACAATGGGTTTTGTGTCCAGAATTAAAAAATGGTGTCGGGTTTCCATGTCACGTCACGAGATCCATGATCCATGATCTTCCATATACTAGAAACGTTCTGACTCGGCCCTTCAGTTCCATTTGAAGGCTATAAATGGGTCATATCGAAGTTGTGGAAGAGGGAGAAGAATTCAACTTTGAGAACAAAGTTACTCTGGAGAAATTATTCACTTCATATTGAGTCTGCATCCCTTTGTCCTTTTAAGTCTGAACACATTGTTCAGCCCACAAGCTCTTCCCTCGTTGATGGAGAACCTCATTGTCTCTCTTATATGAGCTTGCATTTGGTGGAGGATTGAAGTGGTGGAGGCCCAGCTGGAAGGGACTTAGTTTCTCGATTCCAAGACGTGCCGACACAAAATTTTGTCATTCAAACACTTCTATTGATCATATTTTAATAGAAATACTCTTTTCTCGTCCAATTAATGTCTTGCAAATATTTGAATTGTTATTCCATGGGCATATTTGTTATGAATATTGATGGAGTATGTTATTATATGTGCTAACTTTATATATTATCACCATATGCTTACGTATCTTGGTTGTTGAGGACAAGTTGCAGGTGTATAACTTTGAGTCGATTGCTCAACGATGGTCTTCTTCGAACATCTGGACGAGGCAGGCTCTTTATCTTGTCTTGTTATCATGTTTGTTTATATAGCATACTTGAGATTAGAGTTGATTTCTGCAGTCATTTTCGTCTGTTGTGGTTTACCCCATGCCATAGAGTGATTTTCCTCGTAACAGTCCAATGGTCCAGATTGCCTCTCAGATCCTTCCCCATAAAAGTATCTCTACTGCAGCATCCAAAGCTACTATGACCATTAGACTATGATGATTCCACTGCGACCAACAGTTCAGATCTCCTGAAGCCATTTTTCGATGGATCCAACGGTTGTTGATGGCCTTAGTCCTTTTCATCATCGACACTTCAGGCAAGTCCTCGAACGTGAGGAACCCCAACGATTGCGCCCTTCGACGAACAACTAAGATATAATCGCTACGTCGAAACAATGGTTGCGATTCATCCCAACTCAAAACTCCATATTTCTGCAGGGAAAACAATCAGATCTTGGACTTAACAATTTTTTTTAGGGTTCTTGAAGAATTGTCTTCGATTAACAGTATGAATTAGGACTTCATTGTCAAGAATTCTTATGAGTCCCTTCTCAAGGTTTTATCAGACCTTCAGAACTCTCACCTTGCTCTGAAAAACCTCTAAGGCATTCCCTCTTCACTACTTACGTAGAGATTTGCATCTTGCGAACTGTCAATACCAGGACAAGGGCTTCCACGAAAGAATTAAGGTTCTCTGATACCAATTTCATTCACTTAAATGTGTCGCATATGAACAATATTATGCATAATAAAAACAAAATACACATGCAACATATACAGGAAAACCCATAACATAAATACATAATTACACACATAGTAATTAAATAAAATACCCAGAAAAGACACTTATCTTTTATAAAAGATCATCAACTGTGTGCAGACCTTAGACTTTCCTCCTAGCCATAACCTTTACTACTCATAACTCTCAGTGGCAGGTCACCCCCCGAGCTGGGGCCAAAACTCCACCAGGGCAAAGGAATCCTAAGCTAGGTTAATGTCTGTCAAACAACAACAATGCTCAAACTCAAGTGTCCACTTTAGCAGACAACTTACAATCCCTCATTCTCCACATGCATGTCCCACCTTAGGAAGTGTGCCCCTTCTTTGCTCAACAGTCGTTCAGCTGCCCCACTCCCCTTCTGGGGCTTCAACAACAGGTTGGATAGGAAGTCTCAGAGCCCTGTAGCTACATCTTGGCACCTTGGGGATCAATTCCCAGCAGTTATGTTCACTGGAGAGAATGCTCATGGGCCTGACAACTTGTTTCTTCAATAGCACATGGGCCTGACAACCCACCTCTTCAGTCCAATTTTCCTAGAAAACGCTCCAAAGTTTTCCCAATACAAGTATGGAGATGGCAACAAGGTACAAATGATAGGAGAGTGAGTGAATCCTAGTAAGAATGGAAAGAATCATGGGAAATGCACTATTTCCCCACAATATATTTGCATGCCTTTAACTTGACACTTGTCACCTTATGAAGTAGCCTTTACTCCACTCCATGACTTGTTCGCAACCTTTGGGAACTTAGGATAAAATCGTATCCCATAACATTTGACTTTAGGAATAATATTATTTTATTCCTTTGGCTTAAGCCCCCTTGGCTAAGGCCCTCTTCCTAGACCCTTAGCCCCCTTTCCCTTCTAGTGGAGTTTAGCCCCCCATACTCTTTTGTCTGGTTGGTCTGCAGTAGTGATGCATTTATTAATATCAGAGTGTGATTACATTTACAAGATAGGCTCACTAGCCTTTTAGCATCTAGGCTCCCCAGCCCAATAACCACACAAAGACTCTGGCCTCAAAATACATATATACAAAGGCACTCTGGCCCAAAATGTCCTCACTCACCAGCGTATATGTACATTTATATTTACATTACAATTGGGGTTCGACCTAGGGGTATTACAGGTTTAATTTCTTTTCTTTTCTTTTCTTTGACGATGATAAAATTTATTATAACTCGGTGGTTGATTGGTAGTGAGGATAGTAATAATTGGTTACTATCATTTAATGTGGGCTAATTTGTCACCGTTATTTAAGAAAAACCATACCACCTAAAATAATTTGTTGGTGGTTCGTAAAATGGTAGAAGGGTAGACCTTTAATCTTGCCAGATGTTTATGAATCTTGAATCATTAACTCGTTTCCTCACCTCGAAGAAAAATGGGTTCTTAGTAGATCAAACATATTTTTTTTTATCTTAGTCCAAGATCAAAAGGTAATTTTAGCCTAAATAATATTTGCAAAAAAGTCAATATCTCTTGTAGTCATCAATAAAACTACCTCCAAACATCAATGAAACTACCTCCAAACATTCTTTTTAATAACTTTTAACTTTAATTTTATATATGAAACCAAATACTACTCCAATTACAATTAAGAAGAAATCAACCCTTCTAAATAATTCTATATCTTAAAATATTATATATAAATATAATATGTTATTTCTTAAAAATTTTATGTGAAAAACTCTAACAAAGTGCAATCATATAAATCTACTATAAATAAATGGTATTACATACAACAACCACGTATCATTATCAACATTATTCCACTTACTTTACTTTATGTGGAACTTTTAACTGGCTATGCATAAATTTATTTATTTATTTATTTTAATAATCTTCTCCGTAAAACTACATTGCCGATGAAGTTTGCAAGATGTGGTGTTCTAAGAGTGTACATACATTGAGCGTTACTCGTGGGAGCAAAAAAGTCCAACATGGCCCATAATGTTTAACATGGGCTTTTCTCATGTGGAACAACTTGTTAAATGATTTAGACACGTGTCATTGTACATTGCACACCCCACGATGACGTGTCTTGTGAACATGAACAACTTTTTAAGTGATTTGGAAAAATGTCATTATTGTGAATTGACAACGATGATGTGTGGCGTTCAAAACTACCCTATGTGGGGTTCCCCTATTCGCATTTATTTGGCCTACCCAACGAATTGATGGTGATGAGTCATCGTTTCTTCCCTATGTGGGATACCCTTAGCCCATGTCTATTAATCTTGCCTATCTTATGTAAGGAGTCATTTTCCTCCCTTATTGTGTTGATATTGATGTAGAATGAAAGTTATAAGAATATTAAAAACCAAGGGTCAAGTTAGATATGTACATTTGAGGTTGCAAAGTTCAAATATGTGATATTTTTATTGGTGTATTTTACAACTTGAGTATGACCTTACTTCTCAGTGGTTACTTGGTTTAGAATGGTTATGGTTACTCAACCTTTGGTCTCACAGATTTGGAAAAACTTGATGAAATCACTGCCTCTCATTACACACTGGATAAATTGGAAGCCTAGTAATGGATATTCTGTACTAATTGGTATGGACAAGCTCTTGGATATTGGCAAGTCTTCGTTACTCTCACTGGAACTCATGTTGGCTCTGAAAAATAAAAACATTCGATACTTGTATCAAGCCAAGGCTCAGTCCTCCTTGGGTTTCATTACAAATCAGTGGAAAACCAGCGTTGAGTTGGGACTCTCGGGATCCTTGGCTACTGAATGGCATACTTTTTGCAAGGTGCTCATCGATTCCGACGTACAACTACATACCAGAGAATATTCTTTAATCTAGACTGGAGGTGACCATTCGGGATTACTCACTGTAAAAAATGTTTATAACGCTATGGCAAAAAAATTATGGCCACTACAAACAACAGGGTGGCGGAGACAAATGTGGTCTTGGGATCTTGCATACAAGATCAAACTTTTTCTTTGGCTGGCACTGGAGAACAAAATCTTAACCTGGGAAAATCTGCGGAAAAGAGGCTGGGAAGGCCCGAGCTTTTGTCCACTTTGTCGCAGGGACGAGGAGACTGTTTTACACTTGTTTGTAAACCGCCCTTTCACTCACCATTTGTGGAAGTTTTTATTTACTGTTTTTAGTCTTGTTTCACCTTGGGGAGACAACTCTTCAACAAATTGTTTTGAAAACTGGCCGAATATGGAAAAAAATTATATCACTCTACCTTCATTGGCTTGTTGGTATATCTGGCTGGAAAGAAACAAGTGTATTTTTTAATCCTGTACTCCTACATTATAGGGAGTTAGCATTAAAATCAGAGGGATGGTGGAAATTTCCAGTGCTCAATGCCTACAAAAAAGAAAATGTAACAGAATAAAAAAGTCACTTGACTTTAATTTGGCATCCATCTATTGGTTTGACGGTGTTGCGCAAGCAAATGGTATCCTAAGTGGGGCTGGGGGTATCATTAAGATTTCTGGAAATACTTTATATAGGTGGACTTTCAACTGTGGGATGGGCACAAACACCAGGGTGAAACTACTTGGGGTGTGGGCTACCTTATCCTTAGCACATCGATTGGGTATTGATCCGCTGCAAGTATTGGGGGATTCAAAGACTGTGATGGATTGGTTAAACTCTAAGAGCAATTTGCAAGTTCTTCACTTATGGGCTAGATGGATAAGATCGAGAATCTTATAACAATTTTCAACACCATTAGACTTGATCATATCTACATGGAAGAGAATGAGTAGGCAGACATATTATCTAAGAAAGCACTCCAGGTTCTAGAAGGGCAGATCCATTTCAACAAATGGCAGGATGGCCACGAGGGCCCCCCACTATCATTGCGTCTCTACCTGTGATTAAGATAACTCATTTGGGAAGTCTGTATCTTTTTGTGAGATCTAGAATTCTATAACTTGTGTTTTCATAAGTCACTATGGACTGTCTCCATTTTGCTTTTTGGTTTGCTAATTTGCTAAGTTTGACTTTATGTAACAAGAACTACGAAGATTTTTTTTCATGTCTATGTGGTATGTGTATACCATAAGAAGATGGTTGTAATAGCACAAGCTTGTACTTTCTTTGAGAACACCATATATTTAATATATTGAGAAATTTTTTGCTGGAAAAACTTGAGTATGAAAAAGTGATTCATCAATTCATTGTGAGATGTTAGGTTTCTTCATATTGAGAATAAGGTTATGGTCAAATAATTTTTTTTTTAAATGATGGAATGTATATCTTGGGGAGATTCATCAGACACTTTTCTTCATTTCGAGAATGGTACCCAGGGTAAATCCTTCGGTTGCACTTTTGACAACATAATCCTACGAAGACATTGAATGAGGTCGATAATATCCACAGAGGCAACTAGCCTGGGGACTTAACATCGTGACCTCTTGCATGTAATTCAAAACACTCAACAACTCGAACTAATCCACTGGGCTTTGATCAAATACTTAATGTACAAGCACACACTAATTGGCATGAGAAATGAGAGGCTTCCTATCATTGCTTTAAACACTGGTGAAAGCCCCTTAAGGCCCAAAATAGGTTAGACTATAGATATTGTCTCTTGGTTAAACTAGTGAGGGATAGTGGAGGATGGCATCTTGCAATATATAGGCACTACCAAAAACACCATCATAAGTAAGTTTAAAAGGAAAATGTGAAGTGATACAAAGACTAAGAATATGCGTTGTCTAACTGTTCTACGGAATGGTTTTTTTCGCCGTAATCCGACGATATAAATTTTCATGAAATCACTATTTTTTGTTGTTTAAAATCCATTTTTGAATGCATAAATGGATTCAACATGCTGAAAAACCCTTGGGGCACTCAGATTATATAGAAATAATCACTCTAATATGCGGATCTAACAATTTCTCGCCGGATTTCGGGAAATGTCCCCGGAAAATATCGTCAAAATAAAATAAAATCGTAGATTGTTTAGACTATGCCTAAGAATAAGAGAGAGTTGAATTACTACAAAGAAATCACTAAACCTAAGTTAGACAATCTAACTATCTTTTCGCCCGTAGGGGTGTAGACCGATTGGCATGTGCCGTGTAAATGGAAGGAATTGTGTAAAGGAGGTCTCAAGTTCGATTCTCACCCCACTTTATCTGTATTCCATGCTTGCGGGATGTGTGGCACACCTAGGGGTATATGGGTAGCAGACGGGTATCGACCACGTGTCACGTGAGTACGAGAACCGCGAGTTGCCGATTCCCCCAGCAAAAAATAAAAATAAAAAAAAATTCTAACTATCTTTTCACTATCACAAGCTTAAGAAAGAAAAGAAATATTGCAAAGATAAGAATAAATGCCCATGAGCTTCATAGCGAGACATGGTACTAGACAAGACCTAAAATGTCTTGGCACAAAAGAATATGTAAAATTTATGAGATGAATAGTGTAGACGATAAGAAACAATTTATCTTGGATTGCTTGGACTTCAAAGGCGTCAGATCTAGTTTTCAAAACATTTGTAATAAAATTGAACTCCATAGCTCAAGCTCTCAAATAAATCAAAGAGAACTCATAAATTTCATTTCCAAGTTTTTTGTTCTTAAAAACAACTTGATAATGAAACTAATTAATTTAATAAGACATCATTTTTGGGATTCTCTCTGTAGAGTAAGTCATTAATTTATGACCCATATCCATGATTATTAGTCAAGCAAGCTCTAATTGATTATTTCACAAGGCATAATACTTGCTAAGGTTTTGTAAATGGGGTAGCAAGCTAAGTGGACTTGCTTGTGGGGAAAACTAAACAATGAAGTGTGCTTGAGCTAGAGGAGTCTTGAGGTGGACGACCTCTTGAGAAGTCTTGGTTATTGGGTGTAAACCTCGAAGGTGATGATTGATGCTATATGATTCATTTCACTAGTCTAAATCTCACTTCTTCACCCCCCTGAGCATCACCCGATGCAATGAGTGCTAAGTGGACCTATTCAAAATCACAAGAAATTGGTCAGTTGTGACTAATAATTATGGATATGGGTAATAGATTAATGACTTACACTATACAAATAATCCCAAAAATGATATGCTATATGTTGGATTGTGGAAGCCCCTCAATACTTAATTATTTTAAGTTTACAGGTCCAATAGAGCAAAATTGATCTCAATGAACGATATTCATCATCATCATCATCAATAACAACACATTGAATCTAGATGTTGCATAGCGTATATTGAATATATACACAATATTGCCTAAACCCAACTTTGATATGTGTATTGTATATAGACATTGAGCCATCTAAACTCAAGTTTATGATAAAAGATTTTTTTTCCACGAGGAAAGTTTCTCATTTATATTCAACAGTATATAAAGTTTTACAATGCAGCAATAGTAATGCCCGTAAACAGAGACCTATGTATGCTGTAGACAACACGCAACCTGTCAAAGAAGACCAGAAATATCTGCCATGATAGTGCACGCAGACAGTCAAAGACGAACAAAATTATCAGCCATGACCGTGCTCTGATGCATGATTTCGCCAGGTGGTATGCTATGTGCATCAACGCAGCCTGTCTTGACATTGCATATGAATCTGCCTATTTTATAATTGTTCCATAATATCTCCGAGTAGCACAAATGTACTAAAACCAATATAGAGACTCTTTTGCCAGTTGGATATTCGGTGGCCTGGTGTCTTCCACATCAGAATTTGAGTTGGATTGGGGGACCCTCGTTGCCGTCCTCCCATCTGGCAAAGGTTATGAGACCGAGAGGCCGGGTTAGAGCCAGTTTTGATAGTTGGTCCACAGTGGCGTTTTCTTCCCTGTAGATGTGAGAGGTAGAGAAGCTCTTGAAGAACCTTTTTGCTTCAATGGTTCTCTCTTTCCAACATTCCAGAGCTGTTGATCAGAGCTCTGCCTTGTCATTTATCCAGTCGATAATGACTTTGGAATCTTCGAGAAGTAGCAAGACTTCAATGTTCAGTCTTCGAGCCAGGATAAGGGAAGCCCATGCCCCCAATAGTTCGGCTTTGGTGTTGGTTCCTTGTCCTCCGTTGAGCGTCCATCTGTAGGAGGTATGAGAGCTGATGAAAATATGCCCCCCCGCCCCGCAAAGAGATCCATCTAATTGGGCAGCTCCATCGAACCAGGCGATGGCTTTGTCAAATGGAAGTGTTGTAGAAGATCTGCGGATTTTCTGTACAGTGGTGGGGAGAGAAGGACTGTCGACAGCAGATAGAGTGAGGTGTGTCACCAAGTTAACCGAAGGGGGTTTTCCATCAAATATGGCGGCATTCCTTGTCAACCAAACATTCCAACAGAGGGTGGCTGGCAGCGAGGGGTAGAGTTGGTGTCTTGAGCACCAGTTTCTAAAGCAGGAGAAAGTCGTAGGTCCAAGCCACTGTTCAGTGATTTTTAGAGACGTTGTGACTTGATGCCAGACTTGCCGAGTAAAAATGCAGCTCACGAAGAGATGGTGTGAAGTTTCACTATCCTCCTTGCACAGAATGCATTGGTTTGGGCCTGACCAACCCTTGCTTTGGAGGATATCCCAAACTAGTATTTTATTCTCCGTCAAAAGCCAAGTGAATAATTTGAGTTTCAACGGACAATTCCACTTCCACAGTCGGGTGCGCCAGGTCTGATCACGAGTGGGCCAGATTTCCTCTGTCAATGCTTTGTAGATGTTTCGGACTGATATGATTCCAGAATTATCGCCACCCGTCCAAATGAGAATGTCAGGTCTCTCCTGTAGGCGTATGCCTGCCTCATTTAGATGATGTGTGTATCTGATCCATTTCGCCGAGAGCTCTCTGTCTAGATTCAGCATGGAGCTAGTAATCCAGGATTTGCCAAGTGTACTGTTGTTGTGAGGGGTTTTTAAGTGAAAGAGATAATGTAAGCCTAAATTGTGTAAGCGCTCCAAAAAATTCCCATGCCGAGGATGTCATCTTTGCCAATTTCAATAGTAGAACCAGTGCCAGGGAGCCACGCGATCCAATGTAGGAGAATAGGTAGTGTTCTTTGAAGGTGCTTCCATGTCTGTGAGCCCCCCGGAGGAGAAAAGGTGGCTGATCTGAGCCAGGAATGAACTGACAGGTGGGAAAAATATTTGTCTTTTATAAGGTTGTTCCATATGCCTGGTACCATCAGAGTACGCCAAAGTGTATTTGCCGAGAGAGCAAGGTAGGTAAGGTGCAGATTCCTCAGGCCCCAACCACCTAGTGCTTTTGGCTTTGAGAGAGTTTCCCACCTACAGAGATGGAAGCCTCTGCTTTGCTTGCTGCTTTTCCAAAGAAAGGCAAAGATCAACTTGCGTAGCTTCTTTAGCACAGATTGTGGGATGTGTGCTAGCGCCATCCAATACACCAGGAGGCTTTCCAAAACTGCCTTGATCAATATGTATCTGCCGCCTATGGATAAACATCTGTTGCACCATTGTTGAATTCTGCGTTCAAAATTTTCATAAAACCAGCACCAGTCCTTTGCTTTGTAGCTTGAGGGTTTGATAAAGTAACCAAGATAGGTGAAGCCCGTCTCCAGATCTCGAAAACCAATGCCGAAAAATGTTTTTAACTCCGACAGGAAAGCTTCCCTCGCGCCTGTGGCCAAGAATAATGACTTTTGAAAATTTATTTTTAGGCCTGTAACAGAGCAGAAAACATTTAGCACATTATAAATTTCAGTCCATTCAGACAAGGAATCCGATGTCATAATAATCACGTCATCTACGAAAAGTAGATGTAAAATTTAAGTCAGTCTAGAAGCTATGATTCCCGTGAGCTTGCCAACTAATTTGCTTCTTTTTAACAAGATGCTGAGGCATTCTAAGACTAGAATGAAGAGTAGGGGTGAGAGAGGGCATCCCTTTCGTAGTTCTCTTTCGTAGTCCTAGAGATGCAAAACATAAATCATAATGGAATGTATGAACTATGCGATGAAAATATTTCATCTTCTCCTTATGTTATTCCTAGTTACTGAAATGTGATAGGTCAACACATTATAGAAACACTTTGTCAGATCATAAACTTTGGCATGATTTCGTGGAATATCTATTGTGTACTTTCACATGCTTAATTTAAGTTTATAGATATGATAGACCAAAGTTGATCTCAGTGAACAATATTCATCATTATCATTAATAACAACACGTTCAATCTCGATGTTGCATCGTGTATATTGAATATAAACACAATATTGTCTAAACCCAAGTTTGATATGTATATTGTATAGAGACATTGAGCCATCTAAACCCAAGCTTATGTAAAACTTGTAAAGATGCAAAACATAAATCATAATGCAATGTATAAACTATGAGATGAACATATTTTGTCTTCTCCTTATGTTATTCCTAGTTACTGAAATGTGATAGGTTAAAACATTATATAAACACTTTGCCAAATCAAAGGCTTTGGCAGGACTTCATGGAATATATGTTCTACACTTTTGCATGTTATCTCATTCAAATATTTGATATTAATTGGTTAGGAGGTGATCATGCCTTAAAACATTATATAAACACTTTGCCAAATCAAAGGCTTTGGCAAGACTTTGTGGAATATATATTCTATTCTTTCGCACGCTATCTCATTCACATATTTAATATTAATTGGCTAAGAAGTGATTATGCTTTACTTACTCAACACTCCCCTCCCTCCTTTCTATGACCTATGTGTATGTTAAAATAATAACATAAAAAATAATAATGAGATATACTTAGTTTACAATATACTAAGAATATTACTAAATCTCTAAAACATACTAAGAATACCACTAAATATATAAAATCTCAATACTTTCATTTTTATTTCACATACTATTATACTAAAAGCGTAGTCTAAAAGTTCAACTTTTTGGCGTTTTAACCAATATATTTTTCAATCAATTTTAAATCAGGTCAAACATTGTTGGAACTCCAGATTTGAGTGATTAAGTCTCTATAATTCGTGTGCTTCAAAGGGTTTTCAGGGTGCTGAATTCGTTTATGCATTCAAAAATACAATTTAAACAACAAAAAATAGTGATTTCACCACGATCTATTTCGTCATATTTCTGTAGAAAAATTCAAAAATTCAAATGTTTAGATAATACCCAAATTATCAATATATTAATCTCATAAATATATATAAAACAATATATAACTAAACCTAATTATAAAATTAAAAACAATATACTAATTATAAAATTAAAAACAATGTATAGTCAAACCCCGTTACAAGTATATACATCAATTAAAAGTCACCATTACATTAATATATCTTAGAAGCATAACGTGTTCCCTTTGCTTTCCTTCCGTTCCATTTTTCTTACATATTCTCGAACCGACCAAACATTATCATATCGGTCCTCATAAATACATGTCATACATTGTATAATCAAACCTAATTATAAAATTAAGGATGCCAATTAAGTATTATTATTACATTAATATATTCCATTCCCTTCCTTACATAATGTCGAACCAACCAAACATTATCATACATGCGTGAGACATTGTATAATCAAACCTAATTATAAAATTAGACATGTCAATTAAAAGGTAGGTAAATTAAATCTTATTATATATAATATATTTTAAATATAAAATTAGATATGTCAATTAAACGTTATTATTATATTTTAAAAATTAGTGTATATTTTTAAAGTTGACTTTTTTCTTGGATGGAGACCTGATTTGGTGTGACACTATTAAAATGATCTTATTTTTGGGATTTTTGTATAGTCATAAATTTCTGGTTAGGCCTTAGCTTGTGCTTTGTTACCACTAGGGTTTATAGTGGTAATCAAGATTTGAACTTAGGGGTGCTTAGGTAATCTCGACTACTTATTGATTTCCTTAGATTTAAAAATAAATAAAGTATATTGGGTACTGCCCCTAGATCTAAAAATAAATAAAGTATTTTGGGTATTGGAAGCTTGAAACTTGGTGAGGTAATATCACCACTCCAACTTGACCAACCACTCAAGGCCCATTTTTTTCCACGGAAAAATTCCTCTTTATATTCAGATGGATATAAAAATTTACAAAACAACGATCAATGACAAAACATAGACCTTTGATGGAGCGCTGGTTGCTGCTCGCATAATGACATAACATCTAGACTAAGTCAATCTGACCAAAGTTACCGCCGGAATCATTAATATTCTGTTACAAAAAGAAGATCAGATAATCTAGAGTCTTTCACTTCAGATTTTGAGCATTGTTGGGAGGCCCTCATTGCCATCCTCCCATTGAGAGAAAGTTACGAAACCGAGGGGCCGGGATAATGCCTGTTTTGATAGATAGTCCGCAATAACATTGTCTTCTCTGTAGATGTGTGAGGCAGAGAGGCTCTTGATAAGTCTTGTGCTTCAATTGTTCTATCTTTCCAACATTCCAGTGCTGCTGATCGGAGGTTAGCCTTGCCATTAATCCAATCGATAATGACTTTTGAGTCTCCCAGAAGTAGCAACACTTCGATGTTCAGCCTGAGCCAGGATAAGAGATGCCCACACCCCCATAAGTTCGACCTTGGTGTTGGTGCCTTGTCCGCTGTTGAGAGTCCATCTGTAGGAAGTGTGGGAGTTTATGAGGATGTGACCCCCCGCCCCACAAAGAGTTCCATCTAGTTGTGCTGCTCCATCAAACCAGGCGATGGCTTTGTCAAGGCCCCTATTAAGACACACGTTTATATGGATTATTACTCATTTTATTTTTCAAGAAAAACTTGGAGGGGCAACCTTAATAAACTTGGTGGCTTAAACTAGTGTGCCTTACTCATTTTTTTTTTTCGAGAAAAACCTTAAGGAGCAATTAGAGTGCATGACATCCATATTGATGGCTTAATTTAGTGTATCTTACTTAAAAGAGTTGAATGAAACACATGGAGGTATGAAACTAACCAAATAACCATCAACATTGATGACAACCCAACTCATTAAACTAATTCCTTAAATTAAAAAAACTACTAAATGTTTTAAGGTTTTAACTTTTTTGGATTTGTCATTGCCAAAATAACAACTAAACAATATTAATTAAAATTACTATTTATCATTATTTTCAATAAAAAAAACTAAATTATATAATATTAATATTTAACATTTGCAATCCCATCCACTTAAAATAAACTTGACCAAATTTCAAGTAAAAATAGCTGGAATGGTCCAAAAACAACCAATTCAAAGCATGGTAAAGTACCATTTAAACTAGTTATTTATAGTCCAAAAACAGCCCGTTCATAATAGCATGGTAAAATACTACTTAAACTAGTGGTTGTTTATTTATATTAAAAAAGTTTCTAATTTTAAAATTGTTTTTAATATCAATATTAAGAGACTTTTAACACCAGTAAAAGAAATTATCAGCCTGTCATTAAAGGACGTGGGTTTTCTTGGAATAAAGATAATAATGAACTAACTTGAAATCTACTCTTTTATAAACTATTAATATTAACTAATAATTTTAAATGATATAATGTTTTTAATAAAAGAATAATAATGATTTTAAATGATGTAATTTTTTTAATAAAAGAATAATAATGGTGATGATTAACTAAATTATAATAAATTTTTACCATCTTTAAAAAAAAATTAACCCGAATATCTGGCATGAGACGATCCCAGGCTGGTGGGTCGCTTTCAAATCCTATCCACAGACAACATAACGCTAACACGTGTTCGAATTCTATTCGCTTTTTTCTCTATTTGTATATACTCTGCCCGTTATACAGTCGATGAAGCCTCCTCTCACCAACTTTCCGTCAATGGATGACAGACGAATTCACATTAATGGACGGGGACACGCTGTTAACTCCTGCCTCGGGACGCAGCGTTCCTGCAAGATGTTTCACGTACTCGCAGGCCGCTCTGTGATTATCAGGGGCGGTGGGTTGAAGTTTATGTCAATTGACGGGTACTGTCTGAGTCAGTTGACGGGGAATTTAGCGTGCACGCTGCTATAACGTCTGGCAGTTGGAGAAGTCATTAATGGCGTGGACTACATGAATTTCTCATCCCGAGGCGAGCGCCGCGTGCGTCGAGGCGAAATTCAGAAAGCATTTCGATGACAGCGATTCCGCATCAAACGACGGAAATTTTGGGGGCATGGTGTTAAATCTCTGAGTACACTGTAGGATTATGGGTAAAAGGTTTAGCAAACTTCTATTAAAATGATAATTTTCTCTTTTTTGGGGATGTGAATGGATTTGGAATAGGGCAAAATGTTTAAGTATATTTTTCCGCTACACAAAATGTTAACCCTTTATCCTATTTCATAAAACTAAACACTCTCAGCTGTGCAAAAATTCCAAATTCAAAAAACTAAATTCCTAAATTTAATAGCTATTTGACGAGTGGATTAACAATAAAAACTAAAAAATTGTTAACATTTAGCGTAATCCCTAAAACCCTCTCCAGCTATCAGAAATTCCGGAGTTTAGCGGATCCTCTCCAGCTATAAGAAATTCCCGAATTTAGCGGCTAATTGACAAATTGGGTATAGTGGGGTTGTTCACGTCATAATTGTGATTACGCCCATGTAGTAATAATGCTCTGCCACCCTCAGTCAATGCGCGACACCATTTCCAGCTGCTCTTACGTATTAGATATGTCGGTTTGCAATGCCTTCGAAATGGAAAAACAGAATTCATTGCTCTATGTAGGTTGACTTTTTTGAATGTTCCACTTCCTGGCAATTACACTGTCCCAGGATGATGTCTCTTATTAATTAACCATCATCGGATCAGTGACCACCTGCTCATCAATAATTAAGTCGATCATCATTACACTAATTAGCACTTGGGTTACAATGATTTTCATCCGAATGAACTGGGTAAGTACGATTCTCCCCAGATATGGAGAAAATTCAGAGACCCACATTAACATCAGTGACCACCTTCTCATCATTAATTAAGTCGATCATGATTGTACTAAAAACCACTTTGGGTTAGATTGAGTTCATACAAATGAACTGGGTAAGGACGATCCTTCGCGGATTTGGAGAAAAATCACATACCCACATAAATTACAAACCCAGGAGTATCTTCCTCTCCTTCCCACCAAACCCCACAAATTTTCCATTCTGTGACATGGGTAGTTTACCATTTTATTCTACATGAAATGGGATTTGTCAACTGTAAGGAGTTCTGAGTTTTCTTTACTTATCATTGTTTATCTTACTGTCGTAAAACAGGAAGAGGGTTTAGAGACGAGGGAAGACAGATATTAGATATTACATATGGAGCCTTTTGGTCTTTCTGACATGTTCTATATATTCTAAAACTGCTGATGATGTATATACTGTTTGCCTGACAATCCAAGCGAATGCTTTTGGTCACTGGATTCTATCATCTGTCCTTATTATGTGCATTGTGATTCTGGCTCTGCATTTTCAGAAACTATTTTGAATTGGGTATGTAAAGAGAAGGCGTTGAGGGAGGGTATTCTGATTGGACAAAGTGGGCAGGGACGTTTAATTTTTTTCTTGTCATATACTCATTATCTTCATGGTGATTGGATGCAGTACTTCGTGCGTGTTGCTTACTCAGAAGACCAGAAGAAGGGCCGAGGATTGACAATATGGTGGTAAGTATTTCTGTCTTTTTTGTCAAAAATTTTATATTTCAGTTTTTTCTGAACCCTCAACAATCTGATTGCTCTGGAATATGGTATGCGTTATGTATGTGGGTACTCTGTACCAAAGGTCTGTAGTTAAAATATTTTGCAGTTTAAGATATGGTGCTGTTTTTAATAATAGATCCAGCTCTTTTGGGGCACATCTAATTTGAAAGCTGTTTAGTTTGGAAACTGTTTCGAACTGGGGAGATTTCGGCAGTGTCAGTTTTTACACGAAAGAAAAAAAGCTCGTCTCAATAGGCATTTAACTGTATTCCCAGCCTAAAACTTAAGAAAATTGATACTGAAGACATGGTCGAAATTAGAAAATTGAGTAAACATTTAAAGCGCACAGTAATAAGGCATGGATATATTCTACAGTTAATGGGATACTGACAACATCATTTTTTAAAAACTTTGTTATAACAACTGGCAACTCAGCATGGATGGAACCTGCAGCTGAGCCTTGGAGCAGAGCCGTTCCACTAGAGATATGATTACTTCAAGGGATAGTTTCTTACTTGGGTACATAGATGCCATACTCTCGAATAGGGCGAATATAGCCCTGGGACAAGTACTCGGCTCAAAACTCTTTTGACTTGTATTGGCTAATCAATACTTGCTAACCTCCCAGAGTATTGGTGAGTACCCACTAAGTATGCCAAGTTTCCCAAAGTCAATACTCGTTATATTCCTTCGTAATTATTCTTGCAGTAAAATGATTTAATTTGAACTTTTGTATTGTGAAGTATGCCGAGTACGCGTAGGTTGAGTATGCTAGGGAGTTTGTCAAGCCAGTACCTCTAGGCTATTCTTTAAGAACGCGATATTGTTGATACTATGGAATCAGGTCCTCTGATTCACGGTTTTTTGGTTTCCATTAATTCAAAGGCCCCTTTTGAGGCCCTCCGTGACCCATAGCCGAAATATCAGCAAGTAATTTGGCAGGGGATGTCGTTTTGCTTTAAATTTTGACAATAAATCTATGAAATGTCTTTTATCAAAGTCATCCTATCTCAGTTGGGCAATCCCAAAATTCTGTTCCTGAAATTAGATAGAAGATGAAAAGAATGTCTTGCTGGACGAACAACTGAATTGGAGACAACCTTCTATCCTTCAAATATTTTCTA
Source organism: Picea mariana (assembly GCA_032191745.1). NCBI lineage: Eukaryota > Viridiplantae > Streptophyta > Pinopsida > Pinales > Pinaceae > Picea > Picea mariana. The sequence goes on along the minus strand of JASDQU010099888.1, from coordinate 254,308 downwards.
AAGTCCCTAGAGAATCATGTAAAGGTCTAATATGGGTCCAAAAGGTTCAATCAAAGAGGAGGATACTTCTTTCAGAGGGCATGGGAGTATTTGGAAAAGGATGCAATCAATGTCCTGAAGTACTCCATTCATGGTCGTCTTTTGGGAAAGAGCCCAAACAACTGCAGTGAGTCCAGATAGAGAGTTTTCTTTTGTCTTTCTCCTTTAGTTTTTCTTGTCAGTAGTATGAAGATCGATCTCAAATTCTTATTCTTTTAGTGATATGGCTCTCAACCAAGGGCAGGTGCCTGATGTTAAACCTGTTCATATGCCTAATTTTAGATATAATTTGTCTTTCTATCATCCAACATTAGGGAAATTCTTTTGTTTGTAGGAGACATCAAATTTGGTATGTGTCATACTATCTGCTGAATTGGACCCATCACGATTTGGTTCTGCTAATCCAAGTAGCCTTCATTGTTTCTACAATGACATATATTGTATGCCAATAGGATGAGTAAGGAGGAATTGGATTGGCAACTGCCAAATCATTGGAGCAGCAGTGGCTCACCATGAAACCAGTCTCACATTGTTACTGCACATTGGTAATAAACTACAATAAGATCCCAGTTGATCTAAAAGACTTTACTATGTGTGCTTAACTTTACTAATGTTGGATGTAGCTTGCCCAACACCAATACATTTTGGTTTTCTTGATGCATTTTCAAATTGCATTGTCGGTATAAACTCTTGGATAACAGATACAAGTACAAAAGATAAAGGCAAGAGAGAGATGGAAGAGGATGAGAATTTCAACTGTACATACACTGTACAATCTTTGGGTACGACACAACAGTAAATATGGTAGAAACTTCAAAGTTGTGCCATGATTGGACACCGAGGATAAGATCACACAGTTGATAAAATTAAATTAGAAGATAAGCTCTAGAGATGAAGCCCATGTTAGTTACTAATATGACATTCTTCAAATTTGAATGCAAATAATGCATGAAGAGAGCTGAAAATACAAGGGTCTAGGATCCTAAATGAGATAATTAATTTCTGTCACACTGATAATATATAGTTTGTTGATTTTAGCCGCAAAATGCACAACATATTTGTAGGCCTCTGCTGTTTGGTATCTATGTTGGAAACAGATGGTTTCTCTGTTGGAAAAAAATGCATGTTTAAATGCCCTGACATTAGAAGAGAAAGTTGTCATGTCTGCTGCTGCGAGGTCTTTAATGGTGTGTGTTTCTCTGAGATATAAATTGAATTTTATGTTTTGGATTATTTGGTGGGGCATTCTTTTGCTAGTATGCTTACTATCGTTTATGATACATTACAAGTTGATTCTGTTGATGTGATTTTGGAAGATTATGCATCAGGATGAATGGATTTACCATCTCTTTTCATAAGAGTTAATACTGCAGGCCTCTAAATGAGAGGACGACAGAATTAAAATGTTGTAAAGGGAAGACACATATTTTCTATCACTGCAGCCATAGAAATTGGTGATGTCTTAATGTTGTTTGCATGATGTTATTGACTCCCATTCTTTTGCATTTTGATAATCTTTTACTTGTTTTCTTATTTTGTAAATTAGCTGAATTATCTATTCAAAATATACAAGGGGTGTTACAAGCAATCCATCCTTGTAACCTGCTTCCAAAGAAAACAGGGCTGTTGTGATTCAAAAAATAATGGAGCTGTTCTTAGATCTGTCTTCTCCCATATAGAGAATTTAAAACAGCATTTATAAACCCGACCAAAAAAGTAGCATGACTATTAAGTTTAAGTCCAGTACTAACTAGAGGATTTACCAGCAATATTAACATATCAAAAAAAGGAGAATACAGTCCAGCAATTAACTTGCGATGGCTCAGGCCAATCATCAGATTTTGAGTTTGAAGCCAGGTTGATGAAGGTAAGGGGGTATCCCCTCCTGGATTGGCTCCAACAGCTTCCTCATCTTGGGTGACTGCCACTTCTGTCTTGCCTCTTTCTTGGCCATAGCAGTTCGTCCATCTTCTTCTTCTTTTGGGTTCTCACTTTCTGCCTTGGACACCCAAATAGCATTGATTAAACTCTAATATTTCTGGTCCAATTGCTCGTTAAGGATTTCTTTATGCCGAGTGCCCCTTACTTTGACAGTGATGGCTATGAAGGTCTTCATGTGCCAGTACATGCCCACCAGCTTGAGATATTTTGTATCTTTGCTTCTTGAAAAACCTGTGTTTGGAACCCATGGCATTACCTCCTCATCCACTTTGTCCTACCATGTTTCTCCCTTACCCTATTCTCTATCTCCTCCACTTCTTGTTTGACCGTTATAGAGAATCTGTTGTATTCTGCTGCTAGGGTCACTATTGAGGATATTCTGCTGCTAGGGTCACTATTGAGGACATCAACCTGTTCCTTGAGTGCCTCAAGCTTGGATCGATAGCTGCCTTGCATTTCCTTGTCCTTCCTCTGCGCTGCCTTGGTCTGGAATTCCCAAGCCCAAACTTCTTGACTCTCTCCATCCCGGGCTTCTTCCAAACTAAGAAAAAATTCAGCCACCTATAGGCCTGTGTAGGCTAAGTCTGAGCTTGGCCAATTGGTAGAGCAAGACTCAAATTCAAATGAATCTAGCAAATCCTAGAGACTGGTAGGACAAGATCAATGTTCCAACACAATAGAGCCCTACTTTAACTCTCTCTGCCCAACATAATAACCAACAAATCAACCCTTCATAACATATAATCGTCACTCCATGGAATTCACTGCTCCCTCCACTCTTGGATGTCCATTGTCCCTTCAAAAAGATTCCTCAACGCATTTGTGCTAAGTCCCATGCAAGTCATAATGTCCATGGTTAAGGCTCCTCCTTGGTTGGGATAGTTGGAGTCAAGATTTGAGCGAAAGGGCTCAGCCGTGATGGCTTGAAGTTTCATCAACTCCATTGCCCATCTCCTCTATACGCACAACTATGCCACATATCTTCTTTGCATGCCTCTCCAACGATTTCCTCTTTCCTCCTTGCCACCTCATTTGGGGAATCCTTTGCTTGTTTTTCAAATGGTAAAGGTTCATTTACTTTTTTTATATGGACTAGGAATTTGGATTTGTATGCAAGTCTTATTGAAAAGACTTGCCCCCATCGTTGTGACTGATGACGATGAAAGTCATGAAGAGCTTAACCATGTATCAATGACAACATAAATTGTATCTCCATTATGAAGGACAACCAAAAGATCTTTAACCAACTGAGTCGATTCAAGAATGTTATCACTGTGAACTATGTGTTGCACTATGGGTTTCATCCCTGAGGATTTATTGTTGTTATAAAGTTGTAGACATAAGAGTTGTACTGCTTTTGCCTTCGACCAAACAATGTTTTTCAAATCAGAGTCATTTGATCCCCTTGCATCCATCGCAAAACTAGTTTCACTGATTTGAGCTAGGACAATGGCATGATTTTCATGATGGTACATACCCTTGCCAATTCTACAACCATCATGCTTCACGGTTGAAGGAATCTTTGGAACAAGTTTGTCAGCTATTTGATTGTATCCCAATTCAAGATTTTGTCCTCCATTCACATTTTCTTTATCTGTTGTTTGCAAATAGTTTGTGTGCCCTATACAAGATTTGGTACTTTTGGATACTAAAGGACTTTTATTCTCTTGGTGCTATGAAGGTAGAGGATCTATTTGAACATCTCCAATGCCACTGTTAAGCACATCCTCTGGAGGCTCCATATAGTGATTAATGTAGCCCTCTTTTATATCATCACTCTTTTCATTATCAAATAGAACTGTGCAAGATGTAGAAATTCTGAGGTCCTATGAGGCTGCCATCTAAGGTCTGTCCTTGACCTTAGTATGGCTCTAAGTTTCAATTGTGTGGCTGTCTTTTCTTGCTGTTTTTAGGACAGCAAACAGTGATCAAACTTTCTGCTCAATATTTGATGGTTAAGTGCCCTTTTGAGGTGCCCTTGCAAGTGTTTTCTATACCCAATGTTAGCACATGCAATATACATCAAAACACATAACACTACCTCTAGATCTTTAACTTTAAAATGCTGATCTACACTTCTAAGCATGCATAAAATTGACACATAGATTTTTGGTCAACATGACCCTGGAAAACCCCCCCATGGGGAAAACCAGTTTGGAGTAGATATATATAGAAGGCCTCAAAGAAAAATGTACAACACAGGAAACATATACAAGTGAACCTGGTACATAGCAACCACTCTCAGATGCCTTGGAGTTCCTCGAAGACTTCCCCACAAACCTTGTGAAGTAAGGCGCCCCTTGCCTTGGTGAGCCTTTCTTCCTCTTGCTTGTTTTGTCTTTTTCCTGATGCCTTTGTCTTTGAGCCTTTGCCTTTACCACTGAGATGCCATGATCTTGCCTTTACCCACTCGAAGTTTGAGTGACCCTTGCCTTCTCCCTTGAAGTTTGAGCCCTCTACACAAGTGCGCCCTCCTCCAAGATATGATGTGCACCTAGCTTTGGTGCGCCCTCTCCTCTAGCAATAGCCTCCCACTAAGTGCGCCCTTAGTTCTCCTCACTAAGGCTCCCTCTCACAAGTGCGCAACTCCCTCACACAAGCCTCTCATGTATGAAGTGCGCCTCTCCTCAAGGAATGCGCCTCTCCTCCTCCAAGTGTGCCCAAGCTCTAGTGTATGCCGCCTCCTCCATGGAAGCACCTCCTCCAAGCTGATGCGCCTTCCTTCACTCAAATGGGAAAACCCTCCAACAAGTGCACCTTCCTCTCCTCAAGAAATGCGCCCTAGCTCTCCTCCTCTTCTCCCCTTCTCACAAGTGAAGAATGAATCTCATAAATGCACTATACCCTCCTTTAGCCTCCTTTGGCCAAGCCCTAAAAGATCAATGGCCTAAATCCAATCTAGCCAAGTCTAATCAATGGGTGAGATCTAATCCAAAAATCTCACTAAGGAAACCCACTTTCCTTAGTTTCTTTATGTCTATTAATTCACCCACTTTGTGAATTAATTCTCACTTTAATGATTAAGTGACATATTTCACTTTTGACTTAAATCTCCTAAGTCAAAGTGAAATTAGAATCATAAAGTAAAGTACAAGGGTAATAGTCTCCC
>JASDQU010099888.1:203826-249169 GCA_032191745.1 Picea mariana | reverse complement strand
CTCCTAAGTCAAAGTGAAATTAGAATCATAAAGTAAAGTACAAGGGTAATAGTCTCCCCCTTTGTGTTTAGAGACTCATAAACACATGGGGACCACTTTCCAAGGTACCCAAATCTCAACACTCCCTCTTACCGAGGAAAGTGCTCGTCACCACCAATCTCATCCCTGCAGTGGATATGGTTGCTTCCTGGCATATACTTAGTGAGTGAGTATGGCTGTACCCTGATCACTGAAAGTAGTCTCTATCACAGATCTGCTCAATTTGCGTGATCTATAGATGGAAGTGTCTCTCCACCTATCCAAGATTACCTAGATCTCGGCATCACACCAAAGATCTCCACCTTGGTCTCCCACCAAGGATTTCCACCTCTTGGCATCTAGCCAATGGTCACTACTCTTGGCATCTCACCAAGAGTCTCCCCCTCTTGGTATCTCACCAAGAGTCATCACCTTGGCCTCTCGCCAAGTAACCTCCACTTTAAGTGGATCCAGAACCTAATCTGCTCGTCTCAGAGGCTGAGTGAGGCTCAAGCCTCCGTGGTGCCCTGTCGCTCCTCCTCATCAATATCTGATGCTTTGAAGCTGTAGTACCAACTCTCTGTCTGCTCGACAACTCTGAAACTGAAGCTATCCTGGGTGGACCAGTCACCCACTCTGATGATGGTGTCTAAGGACACTGAGTTTGATTTCCCTCTGAATCACTGCTGTGAGTCAGTCGGTCCTCCTCAACTCTGTCTCCCCATCTAATGTTGGATGGTGTAACAACATACAAAGTAGTCACAAATGCACACTCTCTCGCAAACTTCTCACTGAACTCTATCTCCTCTGTTGTCATTGCCGACCCATCCTACTGCTTCTTCTTCTTCTTGGGACACTGTCCTGCATAGTGACCCATCTCTCCACAAGCAAAGCATCTCACTGTGCTCATGTCTCTCTTCTGCCCACTACTGCTGCTCTCTCCTCTCTGTGGTGGGGGACCCTGTCGACCTCCCCGATCGGTCTTCTTCTTGCCCTTTGTCCAAAGAGCAAGGTCCTCATCCCCCGGAACTGACTGCTTCTGCTGCTGTCTAGAAGCCTTTGCCACTAGTCTAGTCTCATCTTGGACGAAGTCATCCCACATCCTCTCTCATGTAGGCATAACCTCCCTGGCAACAATGCCGCGTGCGAATGGACCCGATGGTTTGGTAAAGCTATTCAAAGCTATCCTCACCATAGAGTTGGGATCCACCACCTCTCCGACGGCTCCAAGCTCGTCTCTGATCTGGGTGTATCTACCAAGGAAGGAAGTAACCGACTCATCCTCGAGCATGTGAATGCCCCTTAGTCGATCATGAAGAACCAACTTCTGGTTCTCATTAGAGCTCTCATACAACTTGCATAGAGATGCCCACATCTTATATGCATAAGTCTTCCCAGTCAAGTGGGGAATAATATGATCTTGCATTGCATCACAAATGGTCCTCTTTGCCTTGTTGTTTCTCTTCTTGAAATCTGCCAACAAGACGGGGGCAGTAACAGGAAGAACAGGAACAAGCGCCTCAACTATATCCCATAGTTCGAGGTCCTCTAAGACAAAGACGATTCTCGCCTTCCAAGGCGACCAATTGCTAGCCCCAGCTAGCCTGTCCTCCACACGCATTTGAGATACTGACATGTCTGCCAAACTGCGCTCACTCTGATGCCCCAAGTGCAAAGGAATGCTGCCTCACTCTTGTCAACATAGGTGTGAAAAGAGGCAAGTGAACACCGACCTCACTCCTAGCAAAATAGGTGTGAAAAGAGGTCATGAAATACATCCTCACTCCTGTCCACGCAGGTGTGAGAAGAGGCTGTCCACAAGTGTCAAAAATCAGCCCAACAAATTTGCCCACAAACTCTGTCAACAAGCTGTCCAAAATCTGCCCTGAACCAAAGTTACCAGAACCGGACCGGTCATTGAACCGGTCGACCCAAAAAACGGGAACCAAACTGGAACCGGGAAAAAACGGGATCAAAAAACCGGTCACTAAAAATACATTGTATAATGGAAGTGCGCCTCTCCTCCTCCAAGTGCGCCCCAGTCCATAGAATGAGCCCAAGCTCTAGTGTATGCCTCCTACTCCATGGAAGCACCTCCTCCAAGATGATGCGCCTTCCCTCACTCAAATGGGCAAACCCTCCAACAAGTGCGCCTTCCTCTCCTTAAGAAATGCGCCCTAGCTCTCCTCCTCTTCTCCCCTTCTCACAAGTGAAGAATGAATCTCATAAATGCACTATACCCTCCTTTAGCCTCCTTTGGCCAAGCCCTAAAAGATCAATGGCCTAGATCCAATCTAGCCCAGTCTAATCAATGGGTGAGATCTAATACAAAGATCTCACCAAGGAAACCCACTTTTCTTAGTTGCTTTATGTCTATTAATTCATCCACTTTGTGAATTGTCACTTTAATGATTAAGTGACATATTTCACTTTTGACTTAAATCTCCTAAGTCAAAGTGAAATTAGAATCATAAATTAAAGTACAAGGGTAATAGTCTCTTCCTTTGTGTTTAGAGACTCATAAACACATGGGGACCACTTTCCAAGGTACCCAAATCTCAACACAAGACCGTTCATGCCCAACAAGGATAATTTTAAGGATGAAAATTTGTCTTAGAATGTAGAAACCTTGGTGAATCTTATTAGTCCTTAATATGTAAAGTTTAAAATGTTTGGTATATTTTTGTAAAAATATTCAAATTTCTAAGGATTTTATATAGTTTCTATAAAATTTGGGCTATTTTTAAGGTAAAATAATTTTATTCTATAGAATTTGGGCGAATCACTCTTAGAAAAAATGGAAATCGACGAATCTTTTTCTTAGAAAAAACATGGAAAATTAGCCCATGGGCGATATATAGCCCCTAAAATTTTCCTTGGCGCCCAATTGATTTTTCATTAACAATAATTTTTGCAAGAACACTGCTCCTAGACTTCTCATGAGAATCACCTTTTGCTTCAAGATTGCTAGATTTTTGACATTTATTATTATTTCTCATGCTTTATTGAGGTGCTTTTCCTTTGTGGTGCATGCTTACAATACTGCATATAAGATGCCAATGAAAGATTGTTTTCAATGGATATAACATTTTTCCTTGAGACTTGAAATATTGTTTGCGTCTTGCAGAAGAAAACACCTCAATAGAGCATGAGAAACAAAAATGAATGCTAGAAACCTAGTAGTCTTGAAGCAAAAGGCTAGGAGCAATCTTCTTGCAAAAGTTACTGTTAGTGAACAATCATTTGGGCATGAAGGGTAATAATGCAAGGTGCTATCTGATGAAAAGAGTGATGATATAAGAGAGGGACGCATTAATCACTATATGGAGCAATCAAAGGATGTGCTTACTATCAGTGTTGGAGATGTTTAGATAGATCCACTACCTTTATAGCACGAAGAGAATATGAATCCTTTAGTATCCAAAAGTACCAAATTTGGCACAGAACACTCCAACTATTTGCAAAGAATGCATAAGATAAATGTGAATGGACAAAATATTGAATTGGGATAAAATCAAATAGCTGACAAACTTGTTTCAAGGATTCCTTCAACTGTGAAGCATGATGATTGTGGAATTGGCAAGGGTATGTACCTTCATGAGAATCATGCCATTGTCCTAGTTAGGATCGATAAAACTAGTTTCATGTTGGATGCAACGGGATCAAGTGAGTTTGATATGAAAATTGTTGGCTAGTTAAAGGAAGATGTTGTACAACTCTTCTGTCTACAACTTTATAATAAATAGTACTCCTTAGGGATGGAGCCTATAGTGCAACACATAGTTAATGGTTGTAACATTCTTGAATTGACTCGCTCAAAGATTTTGTGGTTGCCCTTGATATTGGAGATACAATTAACACTTCCATTAAAGATCTTCTACCAACTTTGACTCGAGTGAATAAATATATTCCTAAATTGAGGCCTATTGAACTCTAGCTAGTGAAGTGACTAGGAGACCTATTGGTTACAAATTCAAACTTCTAATCGGGTCATAAGACCTTTAATGGATATTTTAAGGATTCAAAGTGCGTGTTCATTTCTAAGTGGACATTTGTGTAGTTGTTATAATGTACCTAGATGCCTTGCTTGGCCATTGGGGCAACCTAAATCGAAATTTCTTCATTATTCCAACTCAGATTTCACAGCCATGAATCCAAGTTGGCTTCCCTCAACCAGACAATAGATCTCGTATGCTGTAATGTCCCCTTCCATGTGATATTGACCATGGGGGACTTAATATCCTAGTTGTTCCCCCTAGGCTATAGTCTCATTGGGAAAAAGGGGACTAAGAGGGTAAAAGGGGGTCACCAAATAATTAAACTTAATTTAAATGGGTGACCAGGATTAAGAAGAAAAAGGTAAAGTGGTTTTAGAATTAATTGGAGAAAAGAACTTAAGAAAGCCAAAATAATAATTTAAGTGAGAATTAGAAGATGGGATAAAAGGGAATGAGGGCGATTCACTCGATCATTCTTGATCATTTTTCACTTGCATCTTTGAGCTCTACAGCTTGGGCATTTTGAGGGTTTTGAGTGAACAAATCCTAGAGATCAATAAGGAGGTGAAAGATTCCTCTGTTCTTGATCCAAGCTTGGCCAAGGTGGTGAAAGCTCCCACCCTCACCATTCTATCCAGTTTCAGATCAATTCCAACAGTGATTTGCGGGACAAGGGCGCATTCTAGAGGTTGTTTGCAGGCTTGGGGCGCACTGTCAAAGAAGAGAAGGTTCGATTTGGTTAGAATACATTGGATCTAGCGGAAATCTTGTTACAAGAGTGTTTGCCATCCCCAGGGCGACTTTTCTCATCATTCTTTGGGGGTTTATCACTTCAGAATTATTTATTCTCAAAGTCTGGCGAATTTCCTGAAGTAGGTCGCACTTATCCATAGTGATTTAGAGGTTGGAGGGTCAGATCTGTAGCTACAGTCAAGGAAACTCATCATAGGTGATAGCCATCTTATATCCTTCAAGAATACACCATCATTGCAATGTTTGGAGGTCAGATCTAGCAAGGCTGAAATTCCAAGAGGGTCTCCAGCCAGAGAGGGGCGCAATTCAGTCATAATATCCAGCCAGAAAGCAGAAGGGAAAGAAATTGATCTTCAAGACCTTGCATGCAACAGTTAGGGGTTCAAGAGAGCTCATCTCTCTCTTTGTTATTGTATCTTGGAGCTATTCTCAGCCACCTTCATTATTCTTCCATATCTATTCATCTCTTGTACTGAGGTCAACTTATATATTAAATAAAATGTAGATCTGAGGTGTTGTGGCTATTTTCTTGTGTTATGCCTATTTGTATCTTGTTGTTTATCAGTTGTTTCTTTATATAAATCATTTACTTGTTGCAAAAAACTATAAACCCAAACCCCGGTGCAACTATAGAAGACAGATCTGCAAACTGTTTGATAAAATACCACAACTAGAGAAAACAACATTTCAAAGAATTGCTGGTAAATCCACTTGGGAATTTTACATTTGCAAACAAAGGTGGAATTAACATTGTGTAATGGAAATTGCCATTGGATTTATAAACATGCTTATGGATAGAGATTGCATCACACAACAACCAACATATGTCTATGTAATAAACATTGCAATGACATTTATGTGCAATAATCTTAGGAATTGCTCAATAGAAATTAAAATTATTAATCCACATGCATGATTAACGTGAGACTTCCATCCAATTATCCAATTCCATTACATAGATTTTCAAATATATTTAGCTGAATTCATGGATTCAAGTAACATGATACATATAAAAGCATTCCACATAGAAATAAATATAAACCTTATCTACATTCAATTGTTTGTGACCAAACTGGTTGTCGAGAAGCGATTCACTTCCCAATCATAGGAATCTGCTGCAGATCCCACCCCCAAGCCAAGCTATGAGATCACCAACGTGAAGAAAGCACTTATAGGGCTTTAATCTCACTCAATCCACTTGCAATATAATCATCACTCTATGGAGTTCACTGCTCTCACCTCCACACTTGGATGTCTATTGTCCATTCAAAAACATTCCTCAACGCATTTGTGCTAAGTCCCTTGAAAGTCATGATGTCCATGGTTAAGGCTCCTCCTTGGTTGGGATAGTTGGAGTTAAGATCTGAGCGAAGGGGCTGAGCCACGATGGCTTGAAGTTTCTTCAACTCCCTTGCCTGTCTCCTCTACATGCACAACCATGCCACATATCCCCTCTACATGCCTCTCCAGGTTTCCTCTTTCCTCCTTGCCACCCCATTTGGGGAATGTTTTACTTGTTTTTCAAATGGTAAAGGTTCATTTACTTTTTTTGTATGAACTAGGAAATTGGATTTGTATGTTCTCTTATTGAAAAGATTTGCCCCTATCATTGTGATTGATGACAATGAAAGTCATGAAGAGCTTAACCTTGTAACAATGGCGACATAAATTATATCTCTAGTATCAAGGGCAGCTAGAAAATCTTTAATCAATTGAGTGGATTCAAGAATGTTATTGCTGTGAACTATGTGTTTCACTATGGGCTTCATCCCTGAGGATTTATTATTGTCATAAAGTTGTGGACATAAGAGTTGTACCATGTTTGCTTTTGACCAACCAATATTTTTCAGATTAGCGTCATTTGATACCCTTGCATCCATCATGAAACTAGTTTCATTGATCTAGTCTAGGACAATGGCATGATTCTTATGATGGTACATACCCTTGCCAATTCCACAACCATCATGCTTCACGGTTGAAGGAATCTTTGCAACAAGTTTGTCAACTGTTTGATTGTATCCCAATTCAAGATTTTGTCCGTCATTCACATTTTCTTTATCCATTGTTTGTAAATAGTTTGAGTGCCCTATGCCAGATTTGGTACTTTTCGATACTAAAGGACTCTTATTCTCTTGGTGGTATGAAGGTAGAGGATCTATTTGAACATCTCCAATGCCATCAGTAAGCACATCCTCTAGAGGCTCCATATAGTGATTGAGGTGGCCCTCTTTTATATCATCACTCTTTTCATCGTCAAAGAGAACTGTGTAGGACCATTCGTGCCCAATTGATTGTTCACTAACAGTGATTTTTAAAGAACATTGCTCCCAGCCTTCTCACAAGAATCACCTTTTGCTTCAAGATTGCTAGGTTTTCAACATTTATTATTATTTCTCATGCTCTATTGACGTGTTTTCCTCCTTGGTGCCTGCTTACAATACTGCATATAAGATGTCAATGAAAGATTGTTTTCAATAGATATAACATTTCCCTTGAGACCTGAAATATTGTTTGTGCCTTGTAGAAGAAAACACCTCAACAGAGCATGAGAAACAAAAATGAATGCTAGAAACCTACTAGTCTTGAAGCAAAAGGGTAGGAGCAATCTTCTTGCAAAAGTTACTGTTAGTGAACAATCATTTGGGCATGAATGGTAATGCAAGGTGCAATCCGATGAAAAGAGGGCCGCATTGATCACTATATGGAGCAATCAAAGGATGTGCTTACCATCGGTGTTGGAGATGTTTATATAGATCCTCTACCTTTATAATACGAAGAGAATATGAGTCCTCTAGTATCCAAAAGTACCAAATTTGGCATAGGACACTCAAACTATTTGTGAACAATGGATAAGATAAATGTGAATGAAGGACAAAATATTGAATTGGGATACAATCAAATAGTTGATAAACTTGTTCTAGGGATTCCTTCGACTGTGAAGCATGATGGTTGTGGAATTGGCAAGGGTATGTACCTTCATGAGAATCATGCCATTGTCCTAGTTATGATCGATGAAACTAGTTTCATTATGGATGCAAGGGGATTAAATGAGTTTGATATGAAAACTATTGGCTAGTCAAAGGCGAAAGCGATACAACTTTGTAATAACAATAACTCCTTAGAGACGAAGCACATAGTGCAACACATAGTTCATGGTTGTAAGATTCTTGAGTCCACTTTGTTGGTTAAATATTTTATGGCTGCCCTTGATACTAGAGATACAGTTAACACTACCATTAAAGATCTTCTACCACCTTTGACTTGAGTGAATGAATCTATTCCTACATTGAGGCCTATTGAACTCTAGGTAGTGAAGTGACTAGCAGATTCATTGGTTACAAATTCGAACTTCTATTAGGGTCGTACGATCTTTAATGGATATTTTAAGGATTCAAAGCGCATGTTCCCTTCTAAGTGAACATTTGTGCAATTGTTGTAATGTAACTAGATGCCTCGCTCGACCACTGGGGAAACCCAAATCGAAATTTCTTCATTATTCCAACTCAGATTTCATAGCTTTGAATCCAAGTTGGCTTCCCACAACCACTTAATAGATCTCGTATGCAAACAAAGGTGGAATTAATACTGTGTAATGGAAATCACCATTGGATTTATAAATGTTGAATTTTCTCTATGCTTAGCTCATGCACATGTAGTTTATTTCATTTAGCATGTACTTGAACCATAAACAATGCAACAATACCATACACAAGTACTGCAATAACCAAGATCACAAGAAGAATAACCATGCACAAGAACACAAGAAGTATCCTAGGAAAACCCTTCTCAAACAAGGGGAAAAACCAAGCAATGCTTTGCTATTCTCAAGAGAAGATCCCCCAACGCCATAGACCTAGCACACAAGAGGGTGCTTACCAAAACCTAGAACCTAGTGCCCAAGAGAGGTGTGCACTTCAGTGGTACATGCACTTGCTGAACTTTCCAAATGACAAGTGAGTGTGTGTAATCCTCAATGGGGATTCACCTTTATTTATACAAGACTTGACACAACAAAAGGTGTGTCTATTGGCACAATAGGGCTGACCTCAATAACTCAATAATAAAATTAATCATTACACAAATATTAATTATCTTTCACATATGGTGGGGTCGACTTGTACCCTTTACATCACAAATTAGGGTTACAAGTAAATCTTACTCTCAAACAATATAGCAAGGGTCTCACACATCCACTAGTGCTCAACCACTAGGGACACATCCACCTGTGCTCAGCCACAGGGACGTCCTACTCAATAGATCACTCAACTGAGTCCACAGGAGTATCATCTGGAGTACCATCTCAAGCCGACTCAATTGAGTCCATAGGAGTACAAGGCAGGAGACCATCTCAAGCTGACTCAACTTAGTCCAGAGGAGTACAAAGCAAGAGACCGCACATCATCACAACTTAGTCTAGAGTTTGACTCACACCCATCACATGGGCACACTTATCACTTGGGCTTCCTCACACAGATGTCTCAACTCAGTCCAGAGGAGAATGATCTGGAGGATGTGTCATGAAGCTGCAATCAACAACAATAAACATGCTTGTGGATAGAGATTGCATCACATAACAACCAACATATGTCTAATCAACATTGTAGTGAAATTTATATACAATAATCATTAGAAATTCTCAATAAGTTATTCATCCACATGCATGACTAAAATGAGACTTCCATCCAATTATCCAATTCTATCACTTGGAATTTCAGATATATTTAGCTAAATTCATGGATTTAATTTTAATTTTTAATATTTTTTACTCAACTATTAGATCCCTTATTTTAATTTTTCTTACTTTGTTAAATTAAATATTAGTTTATAATGGTCAATTAGAAATTAGACTTAGGCATTAATAAAGTCAAAGTGACTTTAGGTTAATTTATTTGCTTTTAGGTCAAATATTTGCTTTTAGGTTATATTTTCACTTTATCCCACATTCATAAAGTGGTTTGACTCTACTTGATTGTAACCTATATAAGAAAGCTATTTGCTCTCTTATTTCATTGATTGAATAAAGACAGGTAACCTTATTCAAGTTATCTTGGTTTTTGTGTGTGCTCGATTTCTGTTACATTTAACAATGTTCTCTTCTTCTCTCAACGACTATCTCTCGTGCTTACCCTATAAATCTATTCTTTCGCATACTCTTGTCATATTATTGAGCTTTTGTTGTCCCTGATGATGGGTGGAGTGTCAACTCGAAGCGTTGGACGTTTCAAAATTATCTGCACAGTTTATCTCCAGAAAGTTTTATGGAAAACATAATACATATAGAAGCATTCCACATAGAAGTAAATATAAACACTTATCTACATTCAATTGTTTCTTTCCAAACTGGTCATTGAGGAGCGATTCACTTCCCAACCATATGAATTTGCTGTATATCCCCTCAAGCCAAGTTATGAGATCACCAAGGTGAAGAAAGCACGTAATC
Organism: Picea mariana; assembly: GCA_032191745.1. Lineage (NCBI taxonomy): Eukaryota > Viridiplantae > Streptophyta > Pinopsida > Pinales > Pinaceae > Picea > Picea mariana. The sequence goes on along the minus strand of JASDQU010099888.1, from coordinate 238,960 downwards.
TCACTCAACCCACTGGCATGAAATTCACTGCTCCCACCTCCACGCTTGGATGTCCATTGTCCCTTCAAAAACCTACCTCCATGCATTTGTGCTAAGTCCCCTGCAAGTCATGTTGTCCATGGTTAAGGCTCCTCCTTGGTTGGCATAGTTGGAGTCAAGATTTGAGCGAAGGGGTTGAGCCATGATAGCTTGAAGTTTCTTCAAGTCCCTTGCATGTCTCATCTACACGCACAACCATGTCGCATATCCCCTTTGTGTGCCTCTCCAACGATTTCCTCTTTTCTCCTTGCCACTCCATTTGGGGAATCTTTTACTTGTTTTTCAAATGGTAAAGGTTCATTTACTTTTTTAGTATGAACTAGGAATTTAGATTTGTATGTTCTCTTATTGAAAAATTTGGCCCATCATTAGGATTGATGACGATGAAAGTCATGAAGAGCTTAATCATGTACCAATGACAACATAAATTACATCTCCAGTATCAGGGGTAGCCAAAAGATCTTTCACCAACCGAGTGGATTCAAGAATGTTATCACCATGAACTATGTGTTGCACTATGGGCTTCATCCTTGAGGATTTATTTTTGTTATAAAGTTGTAGAGTTGTACCCCACTTCCTTTGACCAATCAATGTTTTTTAGATCAGTCATTTGATACCCTTGCATCTATCATGAAACTAGTTTCAGTGTTTCGAGTTGGGACAATGGCATAATTTTCATGATGGTACATACCCTTACCAATTCCACAACCATCATGCTTCACGTTTGAAGGAATCTTTGGAACAAGTTTGTTAGGCTTTTGATTGTATCCCAATTCATGATTCTGCCCTTCATTCATGTTTTCTTTATCCATTGCTCACAAATAGTTTGAGTGCCCTATGCTAGATTTGGTACTTTTGGTTATTAAAAGACTCTTATTCTCTTGGTGCTATGAAGGTAGAGGATCTATTTGAGCATCTCCAACACCACTGGTAAACACATCCTCTAAGGGTTCCATATAGTGATTAATGTGGCCCTCTTGATGAAACGCCCCCAAAGAATGATTCTCCTAGGGTTTAATGCCTCTCCTCTAGGATGGTGCACTCTCTAACAAGATGTTAGTTCAATGCTCCTATTCCATGGTTGTATCCAAGTCTCCTCATGCAAGACATCACTCCTCTAATTGTGTGCCACATGTCCTTTCATGTTAATATAGACATGGTTTTCCTTCTAAAATGTCATTTCTGTGTATCATTCTTTTTTCTTGCAGATAATGTGTTATTATATATATATGTGTGTGTGTGTGTGTGTGTGTGTGTGTGTGTGTGGCGTTTCCCTGAACGTTTCCATTTTTTGAGGGTCACGTTTCTTGACGTCCCCGTTTCGGAAACTTCCAGACGTTTCTCCGTTTTGTGCAACTTAGGTGCAGGACCATTTGTGCCCAATTGATTGTTCACTAACAATAAATTTTGCAAGAACACTACTCCTAGCCTTCTCAAGAGAATCACCTTTTGCTTCAAGATTGGTAGGTTTTCGACATTTATTATTATTTCGCATGCTCTATTGAGTTGTTTTCCTCTGTGGTGCCTGCTTACAATATTGCATATAAGATGTTAATGAAAGATTGTTTCCAATAGATATAAAATTTCCCTTGAGACTTGAAATATTGTTTGCGCCTTGCAGAAGAAAACACCTCAGTAGAGCATGAGAAACAAAAATGAATGCTAGAAACCTAGTAGTCTTGAAGCAAAAGGCTAGAAGCAATCTTCTTGCAAAAGTTACTGTTAATGAACAATCACTTGGGCATGAACGGTAATGCAAGGTTCTACTTGATGAAAAGATTGATGATATAAAAGAGGGCCACTTTAATCACTATATGGAGCAATTAGAAGGGTGTGCTTACCATTAGCGTTGGAGATGTTTAGATAGATCCTCTACCTTTATAGCACGAAGACAATATGAATCCTCTAGTATCAAAAGTGTACCAGATTTGGCACAGGACACTCAAACTATTTGCAAACAATGGATAAGATAAATGTGGATGAAGGACAAAATATTGAATTGAGATATAATCAAATAGCTGACAAACTTGTTCTAGAGATTCCTTTGATTGTGAAGAATGATGGCTGTGAAACCGGCAAAGGTATTTATCGTCATGGGAATCATGCCATTGTCCCGGTTAGGATTGTTCAAACTAGTTTCATGATGGATGCAAGGGGATCAAATGAGTCTGATATGAAAACTACTGGCTAGTCAAAGGTGGAAGTAGTGCAACTCTTCTGTCTGCAGTTGTATAATCATAATAACTCGTTAGGGATGAAGCCCATGGTGCAACCCATTGTTCATGTTTGTAACATTCTTGAATCCATTCAGTTGGTGAAAGATTTTCTAGCTGCTCTTGATACTGGCGATTGTTAATTTTCAAGCATAATCAGATACAGAAGATAACAGTAGTGTTCTTTTAACCTTTAAACAATTAACTGAAGCATAAGACTTATTAGAAGAACAACATTCACATAGAGGACAAGTATTTATCCTGGGAAACCCTCAAGGGGAAGAAAACCCAGCAAACTTCTTGTGATATATTGATCAGTCAAACAAGTACAATGAACTTCTCTTCTTGAGAGAGATAAGACAATAACACTTATTGTTGTTTCTGTGTCTTCAACTTTCTCTGAGTCTCTACCCTGATCTGCCCTCAAACCTGTAGCTTTTTCTGTAGCTGATGCTGGCTCAAATCTGCCCTTTAAGGCTGACTCTGAACTGCCCTTAAGGCTGCCCTTTCAATCTGCCCAGAACAGAGTTGCTGTCCAGAATCACCCTTAAGTTGCTGACCAGAACAGCCTGTTGTTGCTGTCCAGAACAAACCTCAGTTGCTGTCCAGACAGGCCTCAGAACAGAGTATAATTGCTGCTACAGAAAAGTCCTAGCAGCTGCCTCAGAATAGAGTAGATTGTTACAACTAGCTGCTGCCCAAAACAGTGTTACCAGCCTTCAGAAATAAACCTCCTAGCTGCTACCCAGAATCGTGAGTGATCTGATGTAAAACTGATGTGAGAATGATGTGAGGGGTGCCTCCCCTTTCCATACATAGGTTAGGCCACCCCCTGGTTAGGGCCAACCTATTAGGGTAAGGCCGACCTAGGCTAGGATAGGTTAGGTTTTAGGTTAGGTCAGCTAGGGTAGGGCCGACCTAGGCTAGGTTAGGGCCGACCTAGGCTAGGTTAGGGCCAACATAGGTTAGGTTAGGAAGGGGCAGCTTCAGGAGGGCAGTTAGGAAGAGGGCAGCTTGAGGAGGGCTGCTTGGAAGAGGGCAGCTAGGAGGGCTGCTAAGAAAAGGAATATCCTCTGCAGCTGCTTAAAATTTAACAGAGATACAATTAACATTGTCATTAAAGATCTTTTGTCACCTTTGACTTGAGTGAATGAATCTATTCCTACATTGAGGCCTATTGAAACCTAGGTAGTGAAGTGACTAGGAGACCTATTGGTTACAAATTCAAACTTCTATTAGGGTTGTACAACGTTTAATGGATATTTTAAGGATTTAAAGAGCGTGTTCCCTTCTAAGTGGACATTTGTGTAGTTGTTGTAGTGTACCTAGATGCCTCGCTTGGTCATCGGGGCACCCCAAATCAAAATTTCTTCATTAGTCCAACTTAGATTTCACAAATATGAATCCAGGTTGGCTTCCCACAATCACATAATAGATCTCATATGCAAACAAAGGTGGAATTAACATTGCGTAATGGATTTAAAGAGTGTGTTCCCTTCTAAGTGGACATTTGTGTAGTTGTTGTAGTGTACCTAGATGCCTTGCTTGGCCATCGGGGCACCCCAAATTGAAATTTCTTCATTAGTCCAACTTAGATTTCACAAATATGAATCCCAGTTGGCTTCCCACAACCACATAATAGATCTCATATGCAAACAAAGGTGGAATTAACATTGTGTAATGGAAATCACCATTGGATTTATAAACATGCTTATGGACGGAAATTACATCACATAGCAACCAACACATGTCTATGTAATCAACATTGTAGTGAAATTTATATACAACAATCTTAAGAATTTCTCAATAGGAATTAAATTATTAATCCACATGAGACTTCCATCCAATTATCCAATTGCATTACATAGAATTTCAGATATATTTAGCTGAATTCATGGATTCAAGTAACATAAACGATAATACATATAGAAACATTCCACATAGAAGTAAATATAAACACTTATCTACATTCAATTGTTTTGTCACCAAACTAGGCATCAAGGAGCGATTCACTTCCCAACCATAGGAATCTGTTGTAGATCCTATAGCCCCAAGCCATGTTATGAGACTACCAAGGTGAAGAAAGAACTTATGGGGCTTTAATTTCACTCAACCCACCCACAATGCCCAATATTTCAAAGAAAACCACACGCCTACCACATATCTTTCAAGAATACTCCTCTAGGCATCTCACCCATCCTTTAATCAACAATACTATTCTTCCTCTGAGCGAAATAGAACACAAGGTTTGTACTTTGCCTTGCTAAACCTTCCCTCAAGAAATTGGTATCCTTGAGTGTTCTAGTGTAGGCAGGAAGAATTTGATCCATTGATTTTGGGAAACTTGGAGTGGTAGACTATTGGCACAATTATAGATAATCTTGGTGTAGACACAGGGTTGCGAGTTTGTAGTTTGCTCTAGTCATTGTGGACATTACAATCATGGTTCTTCCCTTCAAAACCAATCCATTTCCTTAACAACAACAATACCCTAGCTTACCATAGGCTCTCATCAACCTCATGCTCATGGGATTTTCATACAGGTTTATAACCTAATTAGGAGAGGAGAGTCTCTAGGTTTGGGAGAAGAATAATAGAAGAAGAAGCACTCCCCAAAAGAAATTACACATTATATATTTTATTTGGCATGGAGCATACATGCCTTCCTAAAAGAACCCCACGTATTTACTTTGGACACAAAAGTAAAAGGGTTGGGAAATTTGGGATGCGAAACATGGCAAGAATCATTATGATATTATTTCCCTTGGATCCCCCATTAATGTTTGGTATCATAGCCCACTTGTTGCTCCTTAGCAACTGTTCGGTTGATTTTATATTATTATATTTCCTTTTGATATACACTTTTACATAATTTAAGAACACCATGGTTACATCTCCACATGGTGGCACATTAGGAACATATCACACACCATAACCCTAGCCCATGACTTGGACTCGTAACCATTACCTAGTTAGGCCTTTGCCTTTCTCTGTATTAGAAATATTTACAAGGCATATTACATATTCTCTTCATGTGCTCACTATAACTCAACCCACCTAGTTTGACACCTATTAAATAAACCACATCATTACAACATGTGCATGATTTAATTTAATGATCTAGGGGTTAAAACTAGGGTAATGACTCAATGCCGACTAACGTAGACTTGATGACTCCTAAACCAAGGAAATAATGGATTCTAGTTAGTGGAGTGACTAAGTAGCCTCACCGGTGACACCCCATAATCCTAGCCCATCACTTGGACTCATAGCCATTCCCTAATCGGGTCTTTTCCTTGGGCTCTATATGAGGAATATTTACAAGACATAACTCAACCCACTTCATGTGGTCACTATAACTCAATCCATTTGGCTTGACACTTGTCAAATAAACCTCATTGTTACAACATGTGCATGACTTAATTTAATATGTTCTAGGAGTTAAAATTGGGGTATTATAGTTTTGTACAAGACATCCAAGTATATGAGCAACACTGACTAACATAGACATGGTAACTCATAAACCAAAGAAATAGTGGATTCTAGACATTGGAGGGAGCAAGGAGCTCCATTGGTCATACCCTCTACAAGCTTTGATTAGGGCTTGAAGCTCTTAGGTGAGGATTTTTTCAATAATATTTTGATTCTTCTTCTTTAATATCAAGATTCAAATCCATGCTAATCCTGAGGTACACTCCCATGGCATTTGTACACCTTGTACTTGAGACCAGTGTCGCAAAAGTTGGCATCAGCAAAAGTCTGCGAGGGTCATCAACTTGGGAGATCAGAAATAAAAAAACTTGGCAAGCATAAACTGAAGAAATCATAAAACTTGGTGACCTGAAAAACTTGGAAAAAAATGAAAAGATCAGGAGAAATTGAGATTTTTGCAACACTGCTTGAGATAATGGCTTATAAGTTATTACCATAGGATGCACATAAGACAATCCAGGATTCTAATGATTTTTCGAGGGGGAGCAAATATTCATTTAAAGAGCTTGTAGGAAGACATGGGATAGTTTAGTATGATATTGACATCTGTGTCAAGAAGCTATCAGGATGACCTTTGCTTAACTAGTCTCAAACTGTGTATGTGTGGGTGACTTGTGCCCTTGACACTTGTCCTAATGCCATGGGTATGCACTATCATGATGCCACATGCAAGGGCCATCTATAAAGGAATTGATTTGTGAGTTGGCCATTGTTGATAGAGAGAGTGAATACTGATTGTAAGGATCTCATAGGAACAAGAGTGGTAACTTGGTCTAATGTAGGCATACCACCTACAACAAGCAATATAAAGTTGGCATATAGTTCGAACACCTTTATCTCAATTAGTATGTAAAGTAAGGGGGTATTAATAGTCCTGCAATTATTCTTAGCTGCTATGGTCATCAAAGAATCCCAGGGGAGTTGATTACGAAGAATAGCCTGAATTTGGTGTGATGTTAGGTTATATCTTTTAGTTTATTTTGTTGTTTAGTGACCTTTGTCTTATTGGCATTGATTATTGTAATTAAAACACACACAGTTTATATGGTTGTAATGTGCTTGAATGCTGTAAATTACCATACCAGTTGTCTAAGGCGGCTGTAAAGTTAAGTCAAGAGGTCATGTTAGGAGGTCCTTGTTGGTTGGGAGTGGGGCATTTTCCTCCCCAGTTGCACATATGGATTACACACAACCTCTATGTGTATAAGATGTCCTCCCACCCCTCCTTTTTCAAATGGAATTGTCGTCACAGGTGGATGCATCATTGCTAGTATTGTCTTTCATACCCCTTTCTATTGATAAACTTGTACATATGTATCTAGATTATTTCATTAAATAATAAAGACATGCTATTCTTCGTATCCTCATTAATATTACTATTTGTTTAAACTTGACATGCTTATTTTGCTTAACCTGTTTCCTTCTTGTTACATTAAACTTAGTAAACTTTTAAGCTTGGTCAGATACGCGTGTCTTGGTTCAGTGGATTTTATGCATTTGTATTTTCAAGGTTTCACCAAAATTGTTTTAATATATGAAGTCTTAGAAGTTGACTTCAAAATATGCCTGGTTTTCTTATTGCAGAGGGGCAAGCAAAATCATGCTATTCTGCCTACTAGAACATGGTATTTCTAAAATAGTTGAAGATGATGAGAAGTTAACATCCATTGATACACTGAAGCTGACTATGATAATGAAAAGAGCATGGATTCAGTTAGGAAACCTACTGCAGCTGATATATCAGCTCTACATGCCAATATCATGAAGGACAAGATTGATCTTGATACCGTTTCAGAGATAAAAAATTCTGTCGATGAGAAACTGGATCCCAGTATGAGAAATAAATGCAAGTCTGAAGTAGATATCATTAAAGCAACTGCTGATGACAAAATAGCAGCCACCTCCAATCTTAAATATGAACAGGAGATTAAACCTTCATCTCTCAGTGGATCTACAAGTATTAACCATCCATTATTGGTAGAAGAAACGGAAGTTCCTAATGGTAGGATGGCTGGAGCATCTGAATCAGATATTCTGTCAAAGGATGGTGAGCGTGTAAAGGACATTAGAGTTGATGAAGGGATGCATTCTGAGGATAAAATATTAATATATTTGGATCATAGCACTTGTGTTGGGAAAGTATCGACTGTCATGAATGATGGTTGCAATGGTAGTCTTGAAAATAGGGAATGTAAGCTGGAAAGTCAAAGTTCATCTGCTCTTGATGTGAACAGGCTTACAAAAGATGCAGTGCCATGTTGCCAACTGAACAACAACAGTGGAAAAGAAGCATTTATTTTAGGGCCTTCAAATTTAGATGACAAGAGTATTCCTAATTCTCTCAAAGTGAATAAAGAAGCCAAATGGAATGGAATTAGTCACCCCTTCAATGAATGCAGTGACTGTGCATTATCTCAGAAAAATGGAGACATGTATTCCGCAAATACGTTTCAATCACAGACAATTCTTCAGGCTGAGCCAGAGTGTAGTTCTGCACCATCAGAAAGCCAGTCTGCATCAAGGACAGGTTCAGTCACAGATCATGCTGTTTCTGTTCATGTTTCAGAAGTTACTAGTTCTCTGAATAATGATGGAATGACTTTGAATGCATCAGATAATATTTTAATCAGCCCTTGCTCTGGTCAGAAATTTCCATCTGAGCAGACAGCAGAATCTGAAGTTGATGGTAAGAAATCAGCTGCAGAAATAGATTCAGATAAAACTGGTAATTCAACTGACTTGTATACTTCAGAGAAATCTGTCGGAAGTAATATCTACACATCCACTGTAGTGGACAGTGGAGCAATAAAGGATGTGGAGAGTCATGGGCATAGAACTTTTGGAAATCCTGGATTTGCAGGAGACATAGCTGGTCAAACATGTTCCTTGGAAATGGAATGGAATGTTTCGACCCAGAGTTCAGATGAAGTGATGTCTGTTGCATCCGACAAAGTAAGTGGGAATAATAATGTAGCTGAAATGGTAAACCATGCTAACTCCGCTCCCATTCATCTCTCTGGATCAATATCATATTCGGGATCAGTTTCATGCCCGGGGAGTATCTCCCTCCGTTCTGATAGTAGCGCAACCAGCACCCGCTCATTTGCTTTCCCCATGTATCGTCTTTGCTATAGCTCTTATGTAATATTTCTTTCAATTTGGATGTTATTGGAAAATCTTGAACATATTCATCTGCGTCTGTTTCTTGTTCCTGACCCGCTGATCTGATTTTACAGATTGTCAAATGAATGGAATAGTAGCCCAGTAAAAATGACACAAGCAGATTCCAGATACTATAAGAAGAAGCAGCGATGGCGATGTTGTTGCTTCTGTGGGTGACCCTGACTATTTTGTTGTTCAAGGTTTGCATATTATGTGTATTTAAAACCACATCTACTCTGGGATGCGAATAATTTTCTGTTACTAGTAAATCAAAATCGATCATAGATTCACAGCAATGATTTTTATTGCTGTTGTGATGATACTTGTCTGCAGTTTCTGCAGCCTTGAGTCGGTTGATAAAGAAGTGTTGTGGCATGCATCCTTTCTGAAACCTCCAAAGGTCTTCTACATCTCTAATCTAGGTGACATTCTTTTCCATTCTCCATTGCTACCGAGAATTTTAGACTTCATTCATGATTAGCACAAACAATAGACTCCTGTTGGGAACACATTTATTCTTTGCTCTGTGAATAACCAGTTGGCATAGGTGGGTATTCTTTAATTTCTTATACAATTTGTTTTCTTTATATTGGTTTGATGTCATAATGGGGCCGAGAATTTCAATCTTTTGGTTGGGTATGTTTATTTACTATACCGATCTCTAGTTTGCATTTTTAAGTTCTTAAATTCTATATCATATAGATTGTTCTGTATCTCTGTTTAGATTGGAATTATTGGCATTGTTTTGCTACTTCTTCCATCTTTGTTTCCCTTTCAAACTTAACAGATTTCTTGGATTCCAAAATAAAAGCTGTCATTTCAATCCTTGCTGCTATTGTGTTTTTGTTGTTAAACTACACCAAACTCTATAGATCACTGAAATATAGGATGTTTTGGACATAGCCTTGTATGCACCTTCCAAGCTACAGTGAGAATGTAGGTACCTTACACAAGTGCAATGCTATGTTTTATCCCTGTGCCTCGTTAACTCAAAATCTGGAATTGGGAAACTGTGAATTGAGGTCCAGATCATCAATATATTCCTGATAATGATGTTGCTATTGCTGAAAACCGTGAAGCTCTAGTGCTCTCAAACTTATTTCTTTTGATTAGGACATCCCATAGTATCTACATGAGACTCTGCCTCTATTTGATCTCTTTTTCTATAGTCAATGCTTATACAGCCAGAACCATTGTTTGGAATACAGCTTTGATAGCTCATATTCGACATTTTGATTTCATAGTCTTTTCACTACTCTGGCAGGTAATGTTCTTTGTAAATGCCTGTTTTAATGAAATTTATATTGATGATCAACCGTCTCTTTGGAACAATTTTGTGGTGAGCAATTGCATTTGCCTTGAATTGATATCTGTTTACATTTTTGTTTTCAGAGATTGATATCTGTTGTGACAATCTAAATTCTCTTATTGATCTATGAATAAAGTTGCTTGTTCTAACACCAGCAAATGAATCTTTATACAGGTCAACTGTGCTGGATTTGAACATATGAGTTGATTCACGACTGGCTGGGATACTGACATGCCCCATCAGATATTGTATTATACGAATTTGTACAATAGTAGAGTGGGACTTTAGAATGTCGTATGCCATGGCATTCATATTTTAAGAATAGCTCACAGGCTTTCTAGTATTTTTCTGAAACAGGTTTTTGCTTGTATCCAACAGGCACTTAGCTTATGGGCCCTCTGTAATCACTTGTGGCAGTTGCAGGGTTGTGATATTTTTGGGCAAATAGTCTCATTTGCAATGTGTCTAGTTAGAGTTTTGTCCCTATTCTTACATGTACATGGTATCAACAAAGAAATCACATTTGTTTAGCCATTGCTAATAAATTGTGCAGGGCTGATCTTTTATCAAGTACGAGTCTTGTGTAATTTCTGGAATATCAATCTAATATAATATGCATTCTTAGTCCCTACCTTCCACTGCGAGGAAAAAAACTTCCCCTCATTTCTACCTTCATCCAAAATCCAGGTGCAGGAATTTATTGTAACCTGTCTATTTAAAAATGTTCTTATTGTATTTTAAGCTGATATTTATTTAGTTGCAATTACCTAACTGTTCTGATCTGTATTCCAACCTGTATTCTGACTTGTTTATTGTTCCATGTAATTGTTTTTTCTTTTAAAACAGAAACTGTAGAAGAATTGTATTAATAGGCTGTGCCAAAGCTAACAACATCAAACCAGTGTACAATCAAGGCATATAGCCGAAGAATTTGGAGTATTTTGACATAAATTTCAAATTTTCTCACCCTCTCCGGACCTTGTCTATGATCATCTAGAGTGTATACATCCTTACAAAACTGCCCTAGGCACCGAAATATCTTAAAATACATTAGCTATCTATTGGGTCAGAGACTTGAACATTAACGAGTTAAGGGATGGGGGGTGTCCCCCTTACTCCATTTGTTTCAAATTCACCTTTGCTTATTCTCGATCCGTCTTAGCCCAAAGATCGGCAAGGGGGTTGAGATCTCTCTTGATATGGAAGAGATTCATTTCTCCAAAGCTTTCAGCAATAGTCCTGATTCGTTGAAGGATGCCATTTGAAAGGTTTTTTCTCCACTATTTGTTTTTTGAGAATTGCTTTAACTATCAACATAGAATCACCAAAAATTGAAATATGAGAAATGTTGAGCTCTTTGACTATTCTTATCCCCACATATAGAGCATATGCTTCGGCTATATTATTTGTTGCGGTTCCAAGACCCCAGGCAAAGGTAGCCAACTTGTTTACAGCAGGGTCAATGAGATCCCACCTGCACCAGCTGGTCCAGGATTACCATGGGAGGCTCCATCGGAAAAGAGAAGATGCTTCCTGTGCGCTTTCATCCACAATTTAAATTCTTCCACTGTTTTCCTTATAGCCCACTGAGGAGTTGAAGATGGTGTACTAGCCGTGGAGAGGGAGGGAGTCTTCAAGAATAAATTTACCCATAGTTTTTCGTAATGTTCCAGGCCTTGATCTTGCTGTAGCACCGATGCTGCATATATTTGGCGCATAAGGAAATCGCTTTGGCCGCGCACTGTCTAGGACTGATGGTTTCCTCTTGAAAGATTTTTTTATTCTGGGCCAGCCATATTGCCCAACAGATATATTTGGGCATTGCTATTCAGAGTTTATTTACACCTGGTTTGTTCCTCAGGTTTCCCCGATAATTCTTCCCCCAATTTTGAAAAAATTCCTTATAACATAGTGGCTAGGTTGTGAGGATAAATAGATTGCCTAGCACCAGATTCCATGTAGCTGTGGCGTAGGGACATTGGGCGAACAGGTGGGGATTCTTTCTTCATCTTGAGAGCAGAGGGCCCGATGATGCTCCTCTTTTTCAGATTTTCAACTGTAAGAATACGCCCATGGACTAATAGCCAGATAAAATAATTTATTTTGGGTATGTTGTCAGTGTTCCAAACCTTTTTCCACACTCTTGCTCATGGGTAGAGAATGGTCCCTTCTTGCAGTGCCTTATATCATTTCCTAACTGTATAAGAGGAATTGCCCCAGCCCCTGATGTCTTTGATTGACAGACTCTTAGGTGCACACCCATTCAACGCACTGTGAAGCTGAGAAGAGAGGGGAAGTAGATGTTGGGGTAACTCCAACGATTTCCAGCCTGTCCAAAGCCCAGTGGCCATGTCCCATGAAGAAATGTTATGCAGTTTGATTTCACCCTGAAGCTACATCCAATTTTGCAAAGGAACGAGATCTTCATTTAAAAAGAGAGGATTGCATTCTAGAATTTGGTCGTCTCATAATTTTATTCTTTTCCCATTGCTCAAGATCCAATTAAGATTATCCTTGATAATTGGCATCGCTGATAGGAGATTGAATGTAGGAGAGCCTTTAGTCATTCGAGGAGGGCGCTCCAAGCATCTTTGCCTCGACCCTCTGAAGTATTTTTTCCAGAGTTCCTGTTTCCACTAGAAGAGTTTCCCAGAGACAATTCCCTAGAGAAGTTTCACTCCTACTGCCCTGTTCATGTGCTCCGGGTTTCTAATGCCCAATCCTCCCCTACATATCAGATGGTTTACCTATTGCCAGTTTACTATATGAATTTTTTTGCTTGTAATTTTACCTCCTTGCCAAAGGAATAGTCTAATTTTGGCAAATATTTGATTGGAGATGCCTTTAGGGGCGAGCAACGCAGAGGATTGATAAATTGGCAGTGCAAAAAAAATTGCCTTGATTAGGACTATGCGTCCTAACCATTGGGAGCCCCATGCGGTGAATTTAGTGTTGTTTTTTTCAATAATGTGCCTCCAATCATGTGAGCTTGTCTTCTTCAAAGCAATTGGAATGCCAAGATACCGAAAGGACTAGCTTTCTACATTTGGGAATTGAAGAGTGCGAGAAATGTTTTGCATTACCTGTGTTCGCGTATTCCAACCCATGATTTGACATTTCCGATGATTCCCAACCTCTCTTGATGCATCTAGGGAGTCCAACGCTGCCTTGAATCGGGAGGCAATGATTTGTGAGGCCCCACCCAAAAGCAGAGTATCATCGGCAAATTGTGTATGGTTTAGAGATTTCACTCAGACCATCTAGAGGTCAGGCAGATTTCCATTTACCCGTCCAAATTCCAACTTTCGATTGAGGGAGTCAACCATGATGATGAATAACAATGGAGAGAGGAGGCGTCCTTGCCGTAGTCCTCTGTTTCCTTGAAAGAACCTAGTCGGTCGATCGTTTACTAGGGGGCAATCCAAGGCCCTCCGATGCACGAAGCAATCCAATTAATGAAGGTTGGACTTAATCCAAATTTTTGTGGGACTTGAAAAAGAAAAGAGTGACGAACACAGTTAAATGCGTTTGCGATATCGAGTTTAATTACCATACCTTTCTCTTTTGCCGCAAAGCTTGTATGGATAGCTTCTTGAACCAACGCAATCTTGCCAATGATATGTCTTTCATGCACAAAACCCCCTTGATTGGGTGAGATAATTTTGGGCAGTAAAGGTTTGAGGCTGGAAGCTATAATCTTTGTGAAGATTTTGTAAGAGTTGCAGAGGGATATTGGTATGTATTTGGAGAGGGAGGAGGGGTTAGACTCTTTAGGAACCAGTGCCAGAAAGGAAGAGTTCGTATTCTCGCCCAGTCTAAGAGACCGATGGGTATATCGAAGCATTCTAATAAGGTCTTTTTTAATAAGGTCCCAAAAATGCATGTAAAAGGAAATAGGAAACTTGTCTGGGCCATGGGCTTTCTCTGGCCCAAGGCACCAAATGGCCGCTTGGTGTTATGAGGAAAATCTCTCTATGGCTAGGGTGAACCACAACAGACATGTATGACTACAAAAATCAACTCAATTCCAACATATGCTATATAAACCAATGTGCAAGCAAGACAAGAAAGAGGCCTACCTCGTCCAAACGTTTGATGATGTCCATCGTTGAGCACTTCGACCCAAAGCTTTATCACTGCAACAAGTTCTCAACAAACAAGCAGAGCAAGCATATAGTGATAATATAAAAGGTTAGCACATTAGATAGCATAATCCATTAATATACAAACAAACATGCCCATGAATAACAATTCATACATTTGCAAGATATCAATTGGACGGGAAAGGAGTATTTCTATTAATAAAAGATCAGCAGAAGAGAAAACATTATAGACTTCCATATCGACACGGTTCGGAACCAAGAAACCGAGTTCCTTCCAACTGGGCCTCCACCACATCAATCCTCCACCAAAGGCAAGCTCATAGAAGGGAGACAAAGAGGTTCTCCATCAATAAGGGAAGAGCTTGGGGGTTGAACACTGTGTTCAGACTTAAAGGACAAAGGGATGCAGACTCAATAATGAAGTAATAATTTCTCCAGAGTAACTTTGCTCTCAAAGTTGAATTCTCTCTCTTTTTCCATAGCTCGGAATTGACTTCTTTATAGCCTTCAAAATGCAACTGAAGGGCTGAGTCGGAACGTTTCCAGTATATGGAAGGCCAAGGATCAGAGATCTCCTGTCGTGACATGGAAACCCGGCATTAATTTTTGATTTTCTGGCACAAATCTCGATGTACGCGGGTTGTAATGGAGCAGCAAGCGTATAGGCATGTTGTATAGCTTGTAGGGTGCGTACAAGTGGAAAAATATTTATTTTGGTCT
Source organism: Picea mariana (assembly GCA_032191745.1). NCBI lineage: Eukaryota > Viridiplantae > Streptophyta > Pinopsida > Pinales > Pinaceae > Picea > Picea mariana. The sequence continues at coordinate 223,922 of JASDQU010099888.1, read as the reverse complement.
CTGGATTTATTAATCAGGGAAAGTAAGTTTGCATGGGGGAATGGAGTAAGGCACTCTCTGCAAGATTATATAGGGTGAGACAAATCTTGCTCTAACACTTCAACTTCTTTAGTGGGTCGGGTTAGAAGATGATTTTCTTCCTTGGTGTTGATAGTGGGGATGTTCTCTAGCATGTCTTCAGTATTCTGTATAGCTGCCTCTCCTTACTGGGTGAAAAGATTTTTATAGTAGTCATTAGCCACATTTTTAATGCCTTCATAATCAGAAATTTGGGTTCCATCTTCCATAGAGGCTGCTACATTGTTTTTGGGGAGGCAGGCTTTATCTTGCTTATAGAAGAATTTGGCGTTTCAATCCCCGGCTTGGAGCTAAAGGCTTCTTGACTTGATTCTCCAATATTCCTCTTCTCTTCGCAATTCTTTCTGTATTTGGGTCTGGAGAGTTACTTCTTCTTGTAGAAGATGGTGAATGATGTTGACACCTTCCATTTGTAATTGGAGGGTTTGTAGATTATTTTTGAGAGTTGCAATGATAGCTGAAGGGGATTGAAAGGAGGTCTTAGACCTATTTTTAATTGCATGCTTCACCAAAATCAATTTATGTTCCCAAATGTAAACAAGAGTCCTAGGGATCCAAGAGCGCTATGTGCTAGAGACAATGAGGTCAACATCAGAAGAGTCAAGCCAGAGAGGGTGGAAGCAAAAGGGGAGGGGCCCAAGGTCAAGAAGAGGAAGAATATTGAGAGAGATAGGCTTATGGTCGAAAGTCAAAGAGGGCAGGATAAAGGATTTGAGAGAAGAGGAGGAAAGATAATCACTGTGGACTAGGAACCAATCTAAGTGTGCAACTATGTGGCCCGACCCAAAATGATTATTGGTCCACATAAATTTTCCCTTGAGGGGAACAATATCAATAAGGTCCCAATTTATGATGAGATCTCCCATCATATCTTTGGCATAAAATCCTCCTTTTTTTCCAGCGCTGCTCATTGTATTAAAGTCGCCAGCTATAATGCATTTTGACAGATTCTCCGTCCCTCAAGTTCTAAATAGAGGACCAACAAGCTGGATTTTCCAGAGGGTTTGCTGGCATGTATATATTTATAATAGTGATAAATGTTCCACCAGTAACAAATTTAAGTTTAGTGCAAATCCAATGAGAGGTTTGAAGGGAGGATACTAGACCGTATTCATTCTTATTCTAGAGGGTACATAATCCCCCAAAGGCTCCCCTAGCGTCTTCAGCTATGTAGTTTCACTATTTGAGGACTCCCAAAGATGTATATTGAATGTCCTCTGCTCACATTTTTGTCTCTTGGAGAAGGAGAATATATGACTTTTCATTTCTAATAAGATCACGAACAATAATGGACTTTGGAGCACTGCGTAGACCTCTGTAATTCCAAGAGACAATTATCATTGTTTATGAGGGTGGGGGGGGATACATCCTTTAGACACCATATTGCTTCCAACGATCTTTCGCTGTTTTGTGGGGCCTAACATCTTAGGAATAATATTTTGCGAGCCTAGTTGAATTTCTTTATTGGCTTGCTCCTCTTTGAGTAGTACTTTTGAGGCCTTCCTTCCTGATCTTCTGGGAAGATTTTCTTTTGATGCCTTGTCTTCTTGCTCCTCATCAATTGAGAAATCTGTATTTGAGTCCCGTGCGTTGGAATCCTTGAAGGGGGCTTCAACATCTTTATAGCTTTCCATATCTTCCAGGCCTAATATCATCGATCTTGATTTTCCCATTTGAGATTTTCTTTGGTTTGCTTGTTTTTCTTCACTTGCTTTGGAGCTTAACTTTTCCTTGTAGGAGATTGGTTCATGAGGAACTAGGATTGAAGGTTGTTCCTGATTGCTCCACTCGGCTCAACATCGGTGGGGGGGATTTCTATACCTTGTAGCAGAGAAAGGGCATCGTAGCTGCTCTTCTGGGTAACCCTCAAAGAGGAAGAAGGTCCCACCCAGATGAGGAGCCAAACCCCTTTTTTTACCATTGCTAAACTTCCTTTGTACCACCATCCATTGATTTTCAGATCCATCTCCTGGATATTGAGTTTGAGGAGACTTCTTGCAATTTTTTGCAAAATGGCCATATTCATGGCTGATCTTGCACTTAAAGGTAAGTTGTTCGTAATCTAATTGTTGCACATGCTGCGAATTGTCCAAGGTGATGAGGATTGCTTTCGGTATTCCTTTTTCTAGATCCACTTCGATGCATATTTGTGCGTAGGAAAACATGTTCTCCTTCAATTATGCTCTGTCTATAAATCGACCGAAAGAGTTACTGATGCAGTGCAACACATCATCGTTCCAACAATGAAGAGGAAGGTGGGGCAGGCGAACCCATACCGAGACTGCATAAGGCACGCCATTTTTAGGGTTGAAGTCAGGTGTCCATTTGTTTAGGTACATCCCTCTGGTACCAAGAAAGTAAGGCCCGCTATAGAAGATCAGGTCTCGGTTCTCCTTACACTTGAAGAGAAAGGCAAAGTACCCACGACTATAGAAGAAATGATTGAGGGAGCCCTTGATGAGAGGGATCCAGATTTTTTGAAGCCATGCAACAATCGATTTAGGTGAGGGCCATATGCTAATATATTGGCTTATCAATCCTCGCTCTGCTAGCGCCAATGCTATCCTTCTAGTTGCAGTCGAAGGGAGCTCGATTTTGGGAATCTTGTTTAATTTCTTTACAAATATGGAGGGTTGTGCCTTCATTTGTTTAATGGAAGTTGTGACCAAAGCGTGAAATGCAGAGGTGTCTACGTGATGATGGTGACGGTGATGTCGTTGACGACATCATCATGGTGGTGGTGATCACCATGATGATGACGACGAGGACGATGACGATGAGGACAACGACACTCTATTGGACCTTAAAAATAAATAAATAAATAAAAAGTAAAACAAAAGCTATACAATGGAAGTGTAAATTTCATTTGAATTCTAGCTTGTTTAGTGTTCCATGCATTGATTATTCACTGTAATTTATATAGTGGAAGTATAAATTAACTTAGATTGGTGCTCTAAGAGACTTAGCTTGGAGGGAGAACACGATTTTTTAATTGTTCATCCTTCTTTCTTTATGTAGACTCTGATTATCATTGTGCATGGAGTGTAATGGTGGTAGTTGGCACTCCTTATGGAAGCCATGATAGAAGGGAACTAGTTTGCAAATTTGCCATCTGAAAGCCCTTTTCTTTTGTGCTATTAGGATGTAGACAAGATGTAGTAGACCTCCAAATACCTCTTATTTGATAGAGGTCGAGGGGAAGAAGTTGCCACTAATTGCTGGGTGACAAGTGAGGCCTTGTCAACCATTGAGCTCAATTTTGATGGGCATTTGATTGAAATCAGTGTCTATGTTGGCCTTGGCAAACCATCAAGCTCAATTTTGATGAAACCTTATAGAAATTGATGTGTACAATAGGATACTTCTTGAAGATTGGTGAAAATGGATTTGAGTGATATAACAATGTAAAATGTGCATTTTACCTACAATGTTAATTTTTTCCATTTCTAGGATGTTTATAGTTTTTAAGAAAATTATTACTAAATAAGTACATGAGTCCCTTCTACATGTTACACCATATATTTTATAGGGTGTTTTGAGGATTAGTTCATGACACTTTGTATGATGGCACCCATGGGCTTTCTATGTACTAGTTGTAGATCTGGGGTGCACTTTGTTATTGCACATGTTATTTTGTGCTACGCTCATTGTTTACCCAACCTTTGGCCAACCAAGGAGGAAGGTGACATTGTTACATGATGACTTGGCACAATAATTTTCATGCTCCTTTTCTCACTTCAACGTATCAAATTTATTGATAATATATTATATCATTGGTGGAGGTTGCTTCAATGATATATTATGTAAATTCATCTTGTTGTAGGTGCTACTTTGTGATTGATTATTGATGAAGAGATCTCTTTTCCCTTATCTTGTGTTCACGATATTCTTGTCATTATTTTCTCTCGGTCATTTCATGGTGGGTTCAAGTTTTTTCCTAGTTGTGGTGTTCTTTAGGTTGGTGGTGTATTTTCTAGCGGTGTGTTTAAATGCATGTTCCCTTTCAGTATCCATCCATCATTTAGCCCAAGTACCACTTATTATGTTATCACATTTCCATTTTACCTAGACAATTTTTACATCACACTCATATTCTATCATTTACTCACTTATAGAGGGCGCATGACCTATTACATCCATATTCCAAATAGTCTTCCTTTGCAACTTAACTCTCACATAGCATATTTCAGTAAAGCACTATTTTCCATGTGTGAATGGGCCAAAATAGTTTGGTTATTTTCATTATTGATTAATCAAAAATCAAACTTAAGGTTGAAACACTATATTATTGGCCTATTTTATTGCTGGGTTTTAAACTTTAATTAAGGACTTATTTCTGGAGTTCCAATTTGAAAAAGAAGAAAGAAAAAAAAGAAAAATGATTACGGAATATAACTTGTGCACAAGGAACACAACTTGAAGGTAACACCTTTCTGCAAACATGTTGAAGAAATACATATTTAAATATGTATTTCTGGGTAGTGATTGCCCTCATGATAAATTTGTTGGGGTTATTTTAGCCTCGTTTACACTCTCACATGCCATTTGGATGAGCCATTTAATTCATATGACACATTTTAAGGAGTTCGTTGAGTTTGCACATCCTTTGAGGGTTAATTATGCATATTCTCTCTCTTCATGCCCACTTACACCTTATTAAATCATTTTTTTATTTCACATCTTCTAGACATGCTATTTAAGGTGGTGTGCTCCACTATATGGTCAACTTCGGGATTGAACTGGTTTTGTTCACATCTTGTTTTAACCTTGAAGATTATATTTGACTTGGTACTTGATCACACAATACTATTTTGAAGGAGATTCTTCACACATTTTGAGAATTGGATAGAGTAGTCATCACACATATTATTATTATATTATATGGACCTTGTCATTTACTATTTTGAGAGTGTTTCATCTCCCTTGGCTAACTATTGTCTATTTGGAGATATATCATTGTTGATAGGGTTTTTGATTTTCTCTTGGAGGGTGCATTTGTTTATAATCACTTGCTATTTTGACAGGTGGTTATAGTTTCCTTGCACCAATGCTTACCTCAAATATCATTTTATTACTATTTGGTGGATTTCTCTTCTAAGCATGTGCCTTAAAGTTTTTGATTTTCATGTTTTCACATGAGGGTTAAATTATTATTTGTTAAATTATTATTTGATGACCAATTCTAGAATTCCTAATATTATTTTAAATGATTAATTCAACAAACATGATTACTAATATATTATTATTTTATTTGAGGTGGTTGACTCTATAACTTTATAAATAAGAAATTCCCTTGATTTGTAAAAATTGTTGAGTAATAATAATGTTCTTTTTGTTATTGGAGCATATGACGGAGTATATTTTCCTTTTTATGTTGAGTGAGACATTTTGGTGAATATTTGTGGTAAATTGAAACAACTTCTATACATACAAATGATTGGTTAAAGACATCAAGTGAAGACATCTTCCAAGTATGAATAATCATATGTGATCTTCCTTTAATCTCGTTATTTTGTTTATTACTTTAAGAATTTTTAAATTGACTGCTTTTTAAAATAATGTAGTAATTAGGCTATAAACTTATAAGGAAATAACACTTTTGATCAAAATTTGAAATTATCAACATTTTTTAGACATTTCCTTGCATATTTGTTCTTTTTTAATTCACTCCATTAGTAGAGACATAAGTAAGCACTAATTTTTCTTTCTTTCATATGTTTGCTTTTAAAAATTTCATCATTTAGTATACTGAAAATTATATAAACCTTTTTTTTTTTTTGCATAATATTTAGTTATTATTTATTGTGTATCTTAGAAATTTTATTGTTTTTAACTATAGTATAGTCTAAAATTTTGCATTTTAATTTTGAACTGGATTAGATTATCAATAAAACTCTGAACTTTATCCTTTTAAGTTTATGTTTTAAGTTTAGTGCATTCCAACACTTGTAGAAATTTTAATTTACAGCTAATTTATTGACCTAAGGCCTCAAATTAGATTACTATCATATCTTTCTGTTTTGGAATTTTTAAATTTAGGTTTTTGATTGCATTTTGAACAATTATATTCGTTTTACATTCAGAAATTTAGTTTCAATACTTATATTTTGTCTAGAAAGTCAATTTTTCACATCATAATACAAAAGTATGAAATTTACATTATGAAAATTTTATTTGTATTTTGTTTTAACATAATTGTTGGTCCCAACAATTATATTATTACAGAAAACTAAACTTCAAGAACTGTTTAAGGTCTACAAATTGCATCTTAGTGAATTTGATTTTAGACATTCACTTCTGATTTATATTAGTTAACTTGCTCAACTCCTTGAATTTCACATGTAAATATAAACATAATTTTACACTAAGACATTTCCAAGATTCAGATTTGAAAAAAGTCAAGCAAACCTAAATCCAGAAATCACCTCAAAACTTGAAACCATGTTTGAAACCATCATTTATAAATCAATTGGACGAATATTTCAACAATATTCCAAACAAGTTCTTTGGTCCAATCAAACCTTAGTGATCAATATCAAACTATTTGGACTTAGTTTATCTTGGGGATACCTCCCTTGACTTGGAGGGGAACTAATCTAAAGAGTGAGGAAGTGATACTATGGTCACTGTGGGTAGCTTTCCATAGTTATACAAACTAACACCTTGTGTTTGGGACGAAAATTACTAAAATTACTTTTAAGGCCATGTGTTGATGATTAGGGGGTAAGTATAAAAAATAGTCTTACAATAGAGATGGTTATAACAAATATGCACTCCTTTGGAAGATATTACAAATTTGATATTAGAAGAAGAGAACTCGATCTTAAGTCAAGCTTAGATCACTAGTTAGCAGGCTAAACTTCTTGTAAAGAAAAACCTTAAAATGTGACTAGGAGCAACTCCACTTGCCATTTTGGTGGGGTAGGGTAGTTGATGGGTGCTCAAATTGACATCTTTTTAGCACCCGTCCAATACTTTTTGCACACCTTTTTTCCATTTCCATTTCCATATATATACACTTTCCATCTGCAACAACACATTTTTGGTTAATGTACAATCACTTAACCAATATGCCATTGTAAATACTTATTCATATGCATTTTTCAGGAGATTATTACTTTTTGTGCTAATCATGTTTTACAGGAACAAGTTGCGTAGACACCTTCCCAACAAGAGAGTTGCAATTCTTGTTCAAGTGCAACTGCTGCAATTCTCGGTGTTGCAACTTCGAGTGCTGCAATTCTAGTCGTTGCTGCAACTCCTGGTGCTACAACTCATAGAGATGTGACCCACGATGCCGTAACTCCCACTCTAGATTGTTGCTGCAACTCCGTAAAAGCTCAACGATCAACCCTATCGTTGTTACCAAGGAATGACTAGTTAGCCAACAACCGTTCGAGAATACGACAAGGGAAATTGGGGTGCAAGAATGGAATCGACAACTCAGCCAACACTTTTCGTGACCGATTTAGGCAACACACATCCAACTTTTTCCCTCCTTTGAAAATTTCAATGTAACAAGATGAAACAGACCAATTCTCGTGGTTGTCCATTGATCTTCTTAGCTCATTTAGGCATAAATCATTTTGTATAAATACACCCGTTCTCGTTGAGCCAAGGGATGGAGGAAAATCAATAGATAGTTTGTAAGACAAAATTATATTGAGCCACATCTTTTAGTTTAATAAAAGCTCTGTTTCATTCATGTTCCATTGATGGTGTGTTAATCATCTAGTGTCTCCTACATTCTTAGACCAATACTTCCTCTAAGGAGGAAGGGCCCCCTCCTTAGCTTGGCACTATTTGTATCTTCTATTTATAGAAGTAGTTTTAGTTTCATTTCTATTTTTTAATTTATTTCCAACAATTCCTTCATTAACATCTCACTGTAACTATAACTTTTTCCATTACTGTTACTTTGGATTGTTGTAACTCAGTGTTAACATTGCAGATTCTGTTTCTCAATTCATAAGTGAATAGTTATAACAACTTTTCCATAATTTCATTTATTTCCAACAATTTCTCTATTAAACTTCTAAGCAATTGTTGTAGCTTAGCATTGACATTGTAGGGTATCATTTTTTGATTGAAGAGTGTGTAGTTGTAGTCTCTTTTTCTTATTTCATTTATTTCCAACAATTCTTCTATAGACATCGTGCTGCATCTCTGGCATTTTCTCACCGCTGCCACTCTATTGCCGCCATCCCGTGTCAACATTGCAAAACCCTGTCTTTTGATTTGTTAGTGTGTAGTTGTAGCACCTTTTATTCACTTTCATTTATTTCCAACAATTCCTCTATTTAAACTTTGTCCTCACTGCGATTTCCGTTGCTACAACTCTTGCTGTTGTAACTTGTGTTGTTGCAACTCAGACTGCTGCAACTCTGCATCTAGCTTTCTAATTGACAATCGTGTGGTTTGCAAATTAAACTAGTTTATTTGACTTGCTTACAATCACAATGTGGTTTGTTCCTTGTAGCTTAAGGTTTATTGCATCTCGGTACATAAGCTGTAATGCATCTATCACATTAATCAAATACTTTAACAAGTCACCTTTAATTTTTTCTATAAGTGTAATTTTCTTTCCCGCAAGTGCAATTTACTTTTCCACAAGAGTGATTTACTTTCCTGCAATGGAATTTACTTTTCTGCAAGTGCAATTTACTTTTTTGCGATGTGAATTACTTTTCCACAAGTGCAATTTACTTTCTTGCAAGCGTGTCATTTACTTTTCTGCAAGTCTTTCATTTTCTTTCCTGCAATGCATGCTTTTATTTCTGCAAGTGTGAATTTGGTGACTTGTAAAGCATTTTGGTATCTTTCTTTGTGACATTCATTCGAAAGTACTACAACACATTGGAAATCACAACACTATACTTGCATATATGGTGCATGACAGTTCATAACTGTAATATGACCTCATATTGATAATTAAATGCACAACTCTTCGGTTGCTTATTAAATTAGTTAGAAGGTAATTGAAAAGTTCGTCATTTTTGGCACCGTTGCCGGGGATATGTCAAAAGTATAGTTGATGTTTTTCTATTGTTTGGATTTTCATTTCAGTATATCGAGTGATATGATTTCTTTTCAACAATTTGTAGAATGTTTTTCTATTTTTTTCTATGCATAGAGTTAGAGATCAACAAGGTAGGTTCATTAGTTCATCCAAAAAGTTCCGTAAAGCTAACAGTGCAGGCCACCATCAAGAGGGAAAGAAGCTCAATCAACCAAATTATTTGTCACCCACAACAAGTTCCATTTCCAAGAGGAGATCTGAGACCTCTGCTCAAGAATCTGAAACTGTACAAGGTTTTATGCACACAGAGGTTCCACTTTCAGAAGATTTGATCGGTGAACACTACCACTCCGAGGAGTTCAGATTTCCTAAAGAACCTTCAGAAGCATAAGATAGCCCTCATAAAGAGATGGAAAATAAAACTGTAAAAGAAGAAAACCTCAACCTTTGGATTTCCAATTAGAGGATCAAATGAAGAGACTGAAATGAAGAATATCTCTCATTCAACCTTGCCGAAATTTCATGGTCTATCTAAAGAAGATCCCAACACCTTCCTCTTCGAATTCGACGTACTTTGCAGAAGTTATGATTATGTGTCACATGCCCATAAATTGAAGCATTTCCCCGCCAAGGATGCCACATTACGTTGGTTCACAAGCTATCCGCACATGGGACGAGATGACGAAGAAATTCTTGGAAAAGTACCAAGATTATTGTAAGGATAAATAAATGAGGGATGAAGTATTTAGGATGACACAATATGAAGATGAGATCCTTGAGGATTACGTCGAAAGGTTCAACTATAATTTGCAGAGGGCAAGGCAAGGAGATTTGGCTCCTAAGACACAACATGTCTTATTCTTGAGAGGAATCCAAGATGATTTCATTGAACTCCTCAACCTTATGGGTGTAGGAGATGTTTCTTAGTTACATTATGATGTTATCTAGGAACTTTGTCGCAAATATTCCAGAGGCACTTCAAAAACAGAAAAAGGACCAAGAGATATATTGGAAAGGACTAGAAATACTGTTGGAGGTGGAGTGACAAGAATAGAGATCAAGAACATGTTAGAGGACTCCAAGACTGATATACTTAGTTCCTTGAGCTCCCAATAGGATACATTAGAAATGAAGAAGAAGAAAGAAGAGACAAAAAGAGCTTTGACAATCTTTTGCCCAGAGCGCAAGACGAAGCACCCATGGAAAGAATGTCCGTTGGACCAAATTGAGGTTTGTGGATTATGCAACGAGGAACATGCTACTTGCAACTGTCCATCCTTACCAGGATCGAAAGCTATCTATCAAAAAATTGAGGAACAAGAGCAGTTACACTTTGTCTCTTAAAAGCGACCATGGCAACCAAGACCCCAATTTATGATTCAAGAACAATCTCAATATTTTAATTCATATTGGACTAACCCTTCCATGCATTATGCTTCTCAACCATGGGGCATGCCAACACAATAACGGGTGGCTCCTCCTCCTCCAAACCAGTTATGGAAACAATGGTGGAGAAATCCCACTTTAGGAGGCCCTGAATAGCCCATAACACAACCACCCATGAAAATCGCCCCCCACCCCCCCCCATCCTCAAATGTAGGCATCCACATCCGCCCCTCCTCGACCACAACTACCTACACAACCCATCCCTATCCCTAATAATGGAAGGCCAGGGCCACTGACACAAGCTACCATACTTATTGCCTACCCTACCTATTCCATCTCTTCCCTAGACTGTAACAATATCCATCTTTGATCTGGGAATACATTAACCAAGTACCAACCTCCTATTCGTATTGAATAGTTGAATGAGGATGTCCAGAATGAAGAACTAGAATAGAGAAAATCTCATGAAGATTTAAAAGCTGATAATGCCCACCCTAAACTTCAAAACCCATCCCATCTAGAAAGACTAAACCTAGAGAAACCTCTTACTCAGCTTGAGTTTCACTTCTTGGGGGAACTCAAGAATGTGTGTTAAAATACCACTCTTCCAAGCAATCAAATATGTGCCTATCTATTCGAAAGCGGTATGGAAACTTTGTTTAAGAAAACTCGGTAGAAAGAGAATGGACCCTAAAACTGTCCATGTTGTGGGTGAACTGTCAGAGTTAATGGTGGGGGGTGTTCTCACGACCAAATAATTATGCATCATGATGAACACCTATTTGCAGTTTCTACTAAATCTCCTTGGTTCACAAATATCGCTAATTGCTTGGTTGTAGGTATACTGCCACACCATTTATTTCCAAAAGAGCAACAAAAGATCATCAAACAAAATTGGAGATTCTCATGGATCGACGACCATCTTTTCCACATAGGATTGGATCTCATTATCAAAAGATGTGTGCGAGAATATGAGATCTATGAGATCTTGAAATTCTGCCATGATAGTCCATGTGGAGGCCACTTTGCAGACAAGAGGACTGGGTACAAGGTACTTCACCAAGGGTACTATTGGCCCATTATTTTCAAAGATGCTAAGGAATATGTAAAAATGTGTGATAGTTTCCAACACATGGGAAGACCGGTGCAATAAAATGAGATGTCGTTACAACCACAATTGGTATTAGAACCCTTTGATAAATGGGCCCTGGACTTTGTAGGGACGATCAATCCTTCTTCCCACCATAACTCCTACATCCTAGTATGCACAAATTATGTCACAAAATGGATGGAAGCCAAGACACTTCTTACCACAATAGAAAAATAAGTGGTAGGATGTCTTCATGAATAAATATTCACTAGATTCAGGATACCACAAGAAATAGTTATTGATGGAGGGACTCAATTCACTTTAGGACTCATTAGAGACTTGATGGATGAATACAATATCAAACACATAGTTACTACACCATATCACCCACAAGCCAATGGATAGATAGAAGGGATAGACAAAATCCTTGAAGCCATCATCACCAAGACTGTATGACTACACTTCAAGGATTGCGCTGATAGACTACCCGAAGATCTATGGGTCTACTGAGCAACATGGAGGACTACTACTGGTTGTACCCCATATGAACTCATGTATGTGAAGGGAGTACTATCGTTGATTTGAATAGAGATCCATACACTTAGAACATTTGTACAAATTGGAATATACTTAGATGAAGCTCAGAAGAAGAGACTCTTCCATATCAACGAACTAGATGAACTTCGTCAAGATGGCCTACACCACACAACAATGATACAACATCAAAGAGCTCGATGGCATGACAAGTTCATTAAAAAGAAGAAATTCTAAGTTGGAGACTGGGTCTTATTATTTGACTCCAAGTTCAAGGATTTCAAAGGGAAGTTCCACACTCAATGGCTCATACCTTATGAGACCAATACTGTATATAACAATAGATTCATGAAACTTCACACTATTGACGACGAGAGAAATCCTCTGATGGAAAATGGACACATGCTTCAATTATATCATAAACCTCTATCAAATGAAGCCTTCTTGAAAATAATCACTAGTGGATGACTCGACAATGATATGGAGATCGTTAACAAGGGGGAACCTCTGTTGAATGATTCATTCATGCTCCATAATAATAATAATAATAATAATACACCCATGTATGAAAATTCTTAGGGGCATGCTTGGGGGCATGTTTTGTGAAAATTAGCTTATGGTGGCGCAAGACATGCTTAAAAAAAAGGGCATTTCATGATTTTGTGATGGTTATGTCAGGATTCTTCTAATCAAATTTTTAATAATTTTTTTTTAGGATATGCAGAGGAGAAGAATGTTGCTGCAACTCTTATTGCTGCAACTCCTATTACTGCAATTCCATCTTGCTGCAACTTTTATTGCGGCAACTCCTTCTGCTTCCACTCTCGTTGCTGTGACTCCAGCCACTGCAACTTTTGCTGCTACAACTCCTTTCGTTGCAACTATGCAAGATACCAACATATGATTAGGACAATGATGAATTCCATCAAAATACCATGTCCAACTGTAGTCCTAACCCGCATGTTGTTGTTGCAACTCTTCCTATTGTTGCAATTCCTCATATTGTTGCAACTCCTATTGCTGCAACTTTTCCCGTTCCTGCAATTCTGCATACTTCCACAACTCTGAAGACAACTACCCATTATTGCAACTCAACTACATCATTGCTACAACTCAGGATGTTGCTGCAACTCTCGATGCCGACACAACAACTTGATGAAGGTATGCACAATCACAACAAGACATGGTAAGTTCAGAAGGTACATCCCCTGAAATATATAATGAGTAAGCATTGAATTGTCATAATTACAACCTAAGCACAACACTAAAACGCCATCACACACCCATAATTACCCAAACTGTAGCATAATTACCTCTTCCCACTGTTATTCCTATTATTTCTTTGAACTTTACACCCTATGAATCATTCATACCGATTTGCAGCCACAATCATTTGAGTTTTGAGAAGGAAAATGGGAGGCTCATTGAACCGTCGAGAGCCCACACATAAACGCTCTTGTTGGAAGCATACAAGAACATTGACGAAATTCTCTAGTAGGGAGGTTGGCTGGAATACCTAACTAGGATGTGTGGATATGACAATGATGTGGTGCCAAAATTCTCCATTAATTCCAAGGAAATAAGGACACAGGTAGCAAGAGTAGTTGTGCAGGTAACATAGGATGTAATTGCAGAAGTGACCAGGCTTCCTCAGATGGGGGAATGATGGTATTGTTGTTGAAGGCCCAAGCTCGAAATTCTCGAACAATTCCTCGAACAAGGGGAAGCATTGGTAAAAAAGGGAATGGTGTTTGACAAGACTTCATTACCGAGCCCGTGGCAAGATGTTTCCATTGTCATGGAACGATACATTACCTACGAGGGCCGCTATGGGTCCATCCACCTGCAACACATCCAGTTACTAGATCACCTACAACACAATAGGCTAGTCAACCTACCATTTTTCCTTTGGAGAAAATTGCAAAACATGGATAATCATGCACATAAAGTCGTCTTCCCTTGAGAATCCCTCTCACACCATGGGCTAATAAAACTGTTGGTAGAACGAGCACTGCAAAGGGAGGGCACGAAATGGAATGAGGTAGAAAGAGCACCATTCGACGCCATAATGCCGCCCATAAGAGAAAAAATCGTGCAACTCCTCCACGAGATAGTGACACTACAACTGCAGAAGATGAGGGCACGACAACTTTGCAGGCTGTGGCTGATGCAACTATGAACACTGTAACAATTGCAACTCTGGAGGCTAAAAAAACTGTAACTCTCGGAACTGCAACCACTGATAAAGAAACTCCTGAGGGTTATGTCAAAATTCCTTCAGAATACAAAGGCAACCATGGAGGTGATATAAAGGTCATAGGAAGCAAACTTGCGACCAAAAGGTTGTCAAGGATGAGAAAAAGGGAAGCATACTTGATGACCATAAAGAAGAAAAGGACAAGAAGAAGTGTCACAACTCGAAAAGAAAAACCCTTGCTAATACAAAAGAACCAACAAGGGCACAAGAAGTCAAAGAAACAACCAAAGCACAAGACATGATGGGGAATGAACAAGACTCAGCCGATCATGTACATAATAAAGAACTATGGACAAAGAAACTCACCGGTATAGAAGAACCAACAAGGAAAACCCTAGGGGAAGGCCTTGCTGGGATTCTGAAGGCTTACACCGATGAATAGGAAGCAACAAATTCAGAAGCCAACCACCCCACTATTGCCCTAGATCTGGCGTAAAGCACAAAAAAAAAATGAACAAGTCACCCCTCACTCACACCTTTGTATTCATCACTTTTAAGGAAGTAGTGGGTGCTTAAAAAAAGAACATGAGGCTTTAGACCTCTCTGACACTGTTAAAGGATGAGCTTAGGAAAGAGAGGCATTTGAATGGGCTAGATCACCCTTCCTAGGCAACATAAACCATTGATGAGAGTCACTTTGCTACACCATCAACATACATTCCCCCTGTCTCAGATTCCAGTCAACCAACTTAACCCGTAGAGGGAGCCTCCCCTACCGAATCAACATAAGACATCCACCCTACTACAAAAACAAAGGATATCCACCCTACTGAGATAACAAATGTCACTCTCCCTACTGAACCAATAGAAGTCATTCACTCTGCTCAACTAGTAAATGATACCCACCCCACTGCCACATAAGCCAATTTCCCTACTGTTACACAAGAACAAGTAGAGGTCCATTGCTCTGTTGTCACACAAGAACTAGTAAAGGCCAATTGCCCCATTGTTACAAAAGAACCAACAGAGGCTAGCCACTCTACTAATACACCAAAACCAACAACAAAAGCATAGGACAAAAAAATAATGCAAGCACAAGAAGAGGACCCTGTTGTTACAAAAAAACTAGCAAGGCCAACTTTAGGTGAAGGCCTTATTACAATTTTGGAAGGCTATTAGGATGAGGAATAAGCTGCCACTCCTAAGTTAGGTCACACATATGATAACATTAGACGCATCCATGGGAGCCTCCCCCTCTCAGACTCACAATGAATATTTGGTTGCATGAGGACATGCAACGATTTCCACTGGGGAGAGTTGACGAGTGCTCAAATTGACATCTTTTTAGCACTTGTCCAATACCTTTTGCACACCTTTTTTTCATTTTCATTTCCATATATATACACTTTCCATCCATAACAACACATTTTTGGTTAAGGTACAATCACTTACCCAACATGCCATTTTCAAGAGATTATTACTTTTCGTGGTAACCATGTTTTATAGGAACAAGTTGCGTAGACACCATCCCAACAAGGGAGTTGCAATTCTTGTTCAAGTCAAACTACTACAACTCTGGTCATTGTTGCAACTCTCGTTGCAACTATGGTCCTTGCTGCAACTCCTGCTACTACAACTCGTAGTGTTGTGACTCGCGATGCCACAACTCCCACTCTAGACCGTTGTTGCAACTCCATAAAAGCTTAGTGGTCAACCATACAAGTGTCACTAGGGAATGGCCAATTAGCCAAAAATTGCTCGGGAATACGACAAGGGAAATTGGGGTGCCATAATGGAATGGACAACTCAACCACCACTTGCTGTGGTCGATTTATGCAACACACACCCAAATTTTCCCCTCATTTAGAAATTTCAATGTAACAATATGAGACAACCTGATTCTCATGACTGTCCATCGATCTTCTTATATAATTTATGCATAATTCATTTTGTATAAATACACCCTCTCTCCCTAAGCCGAGGGATGAAGGAAAATCAACAGATAGTTTGTAAGACAAAATTGTATTGAGCCACATCATTCAATTTAATAAAAGTCGTGTTTCGTTCCCGTTCGATTGATGGTGTGTTAATCATATATCATCACTTGCATTCTTAGATCAGTACATTGTCTAAGGAGGTAGGGCCCCTTCCTTAGTTCGGTACTGTTTGTATCTTCTATTTGTAGAAGTAGTCTTAGTCTCATTTCTATCATTTAATTTATTTCCAACAATTCCTTCATTAACATCTCATAGTAACTATAGATTTTTCCATTACTATAGATTTAGATTGTTGTGACTCAGTGTTAACATTGCAGGTTCTGTTTCTCAATTCATGAGTGAATAATTATAACAATTTTTCCATAATTTCATTTATTTCCAACAATTCCTCTATTAAACTTCTAATCAATTGTTGTAGCTTAGTGTTGACATTGCACGGTATCATTTTCTGATCGAAGAGTGAGTAGTTGTATTCCATTTTTTTTATTTCATTTATTTCCAAAAATTCCTCTATAAACATTGTGCTGCAATTATGACACTTTCTCCCCGCTTCCACTCTATTGCCACCTTCCTCTCTTAACGTTCAAAACCCTGTCTTTTGATTTGTTAGTGTGTAGCTGTAACACCTTTTATTCACTTTCATTTATTTCCATCAATTCTTCTATTTAAACTTTGTCCTTGCTGTGATCCTGGTTGTTACAAATTGTGTTGCTATAACTCGTGTTGTCGTGACCCATGTTGCAACTCTCATTGCTGCAAATATGCATCTAACTTTTTAATTGACAATCATGTGGTTTGCAAATTAAGATAGTTTATTCCACATGCTTACAAGCATAGTGTGGTTTGATCCTTGTATCTTAAGGTTTGTTACATCTTGGTATGTAAGCTGTAATGTATCTCTCACATTAATAAAATACTTGAAGAAGTCATCTTTACATTTTCTGCAAGTGCGGTTTACTTTTCTGCAAGTGTGATTTACTTTCCTGCAATGGGATTTATTTTTCTGCAAGTGTGATTTACTTTTTCACAAGCATGCCATTTACTTTCCTACAAGTGTGTCATTTTCTTTCCTACAACCCATGTTTTTATTTCCGCAAGTGTGAATTTGGTGACTTGCTAAAGAATTTTGGTATCTTGCCTTGTAACATTCATTCCAAAGTACTACAACCCATTGACAATCACAACACTATACTTGCATATATTGTGCACGAAAGTTCGTAAATGTAATACAACCTCATATTAATAATTAAATGCACAACTCTTCAGTTGCTTACTAAATTAATTAGAAGTTAATTGAAAAGTCTTCCGGTAGCCAAACTAAATATGATGAGAGTCGAGGTAGGAGGGTTTGTTAGGGGCACCGAAGGAAAACATTATTCCTCCATTTTTCTTCAAGTTTCTGTTTGACATGAAAATATATTATGGAGGGAAATGCTCTATGCAAGGGACTAAATTTGATTCAATGGCATAACATGCTTAGTCAATGAGAGAAGACAATGCGACAATGTCAAAGTAAAGAAACATTTTCATGACACATATCCTTTTTTTCTAATGTTCACATTGTTGATCTTATGCTTATACTGAGAGAGAGGGGGGTGAATAAGTATAATATACTTTTTACTTTATTTAACCATTCATTAGATGAGAAACATTAATAACATATAAAATCAAATCATAATGCATTGAATTTGACATGGAAACCCAATTAGGAGAAAACCATAAACTTATCTTTATAAATGTCTGTAGGCACCAACCTACTGTTACAAAGAATGTAGGCACCAACCAACTGGAGACACCAATCTCCTTAACTGAGCACCAACTCAGTAAGAGGTAGGCACTAAATTAGTAAGAGGTAGGAGCCAACCTATTGGAGACACAAATCTTCTCAACTAAGCACCAATTCAACAAGATGTAGACACCAATCTCCTCCAGTCAACACCAACTCAATAAAATATGTGTGGACACCAATCCAATATCTTCATACACATAGTACTTCTRACTTCACCTACATTCTTCATTCCATAGACAATCCTTCAAACCCTAGCAAGCCTCATAACATCATTCCTAGAATGTAATCACTAATGGAAACATCCATCGAAAACAACATCACAACCT
Organism: Picea mariana; assembly: GCA_032191745.1. Classification (NCBI taxonomy): domain Eukaryota; kingdom Viridiplantae; phylum Streptophyta; class Pinopsida; order Pinales; family Pinaceae; genus Picea; species Picea mariana. Next base: position 205,506 of record JASDQU010099888.1, on the reverse strand, counting down.
CAAAATAATGCACATGACAACATCATAGATCTTTAGTCCTTCATAATGCACTTTGAGAACAAGAAAGACCCCCCAAAAATATCTTAGACTTATCTTGCACACATTTAGATCCTAGAAAGACACCCCATCACCTTTAGCGCACCTCAGATCATTTTTGCACACATCAGAGTTGATCTCTTGCTTGGTTTCTCTACAAATTAAAAAAATATATCTTGTATTTATAGTAATTATGTCCTCATTTTCAGGGCTGACCTATAAAGACTGGCTAAGCTGAACTCAATTTTTTGGCTGGGTTGTCGGACGAAAAAATTCATATCTCCTCATTCATAGGGATTTAGAGGGAATGCCATATACCATTGGAAATGTATCAGAATAATATTTCCAACCATATAACTTGTGCTCCCATTTGATCTAGGTATGTAGGGTAAAAATTCCTTTAAATATGGGATATCCAAAATGATCATAAAAAATTCAAAAGTAATACTTTCAACAATCTCCATATTGCAATCTTTATCTTGGACATATGTATGATTGTAATATTCATCATATAAATATGTATGCTCCCCTTGTTTTTGACATTAATGACAACAATATTTCCAACATTGTCCCCCTTTGTCATTGATAGAAACCCTTAGTCAATTTTGTAATACTCCCCTTGTTTGCAACTCTCTTGTGTCTGCAACTTCTCCCCCTTTTACATCAATAGAAAAGGGATGCTCCCCCTAAGCTTGTGCTTCCATTTAATGAAAACATGAGAGAGATATCACTCCCATACAAAATTTTTCTTCTTTGACTTTATCGAGAATGTATACATTTATTGAGGTTCTGTTTTCATTTGCTGCTAATATTCCTGAAGTTGTTTTCCTTATCTCACACCCCTTAGAATGAAATGTGTCGTTGTAACTTTGATCCCACATTTGGATGACACTTAAAATATTGTTATTTAACCCTTCAATATACAAGACATTTCATGTCTTAGTCTTTCCATTATTAATACTAACAATACCTTTTCCAACTATTATCGTAGAAGCTTTATTTCCAAAAGTAACACTACCTCCTTTTTCTTCCTTCAAGGTGAGAAACTTGGTCTGGTCCCCTGTTATGTGTTTTGAATATTCACTATCAATTTACCATTGGTTCCATTCATGTCGAGCATAAAGTGCAAGTCCAAATTATTCCTTCTTTGGTTCTTCTTGCTTCATTTTCCACACCTTGGTGTATTCCTCTCTATGCTTGATAAGGGCATCTTCTTCCTTGTTTTTTTGAGGAGAATTTATTATGTTGCTTCTATAGTCACATGCTATGTGCCCATAGTTATTGCACTTATAACATTCAATATCAAGTAGAGGAGCAAATGGATTGTAGTTTCTATGAGCAAACCCATGAGAACTTCTGGTTTTGTTTCTCATATAATCATTCTTTGAGGTTTTGTAAGAACCTCTATTTCTATCTCTCACATGATTACTTATTGCATAAGCTCTACAATATATTACTTTATGACCACAATTATTGCAAGAAAAAAAATAGCCAAGAGAGATATTTTGGTACATGTTTGAGATTTTGGTATAGGTTTGTGAAAGGTCTTCATGGTGGAACAACTCTTCTAAACTCATTCTTGTTGTTCTTGTGAGAAGAATCGGGTTTTTTCTGGTCATCATTTCCTTTCCTATTGTTGCTTTC
>JASDQU010099888.1:164887-193105 GCA_032191745.1 Picea mariana | reverse complement strand
CAATTTTCTTCCTTTTCTTTCAGTTGTCTTCTCACCAGTTCTTCTATCCTCTTTGCCTCTTCTAGTTGAGTCTTCATGATAATAACCGTCTTCTCTGTTTCTTCAATATCATGATCCTTCTTTTCATGTTTTTGCAATTGTTTCTTCCGCTTTATTTCTCTTTCATGAGTCTGTCTATTTCTTTTAAGGCACTAACGATTTCTGCTTCAAGATTCACTTCCCCATCAATGTCTTTTTATTCTATTGAATTTGACTTTTCTCTCTAATTATCTTCAATTTATTCATCGATGGGTTTTGTTTCCATGGTTATGGAGTGAGATTCTTATTTATCATCACTATCTTCCCTTTCTTTGAATTTTCCATATCCTCCTTTTAGCTTTCTCACAACTTGTGCTACTTTTGTCTCTGACTCATAACCATAATAATCATCAGATCTCTCTTCACTAGATATATCTCCATAAATGTTTTTTAGTGATCTAGATTGTATCATTATATTATTTGTCATCTATCTCATTGCTTTTTGGGTAGAAAAATTGGAAGACTCAGCTTATAGGGCCATTTCTATGGCTGGTCCAAATTTGGAAATTTAGGTCCAAAAAACCGTCTAAAATCTTTTGGAAGCATTTTGAGGCATCAAACAACATTTTTTTGGTCCAAAAATTATTAAGGAGGAAGATTATAAATTCTACACACTGATGCCTTTCCAACGATGCAGAACATTCATTAAACGAAGTTTGTATGGGAAAGTTGTGCCTTCCACATCTTGACCTACCATATTGATCACCATAGTGTGAGTGAATGCCACATCAACCTCCATTACTTAAACATGTGGGGCTAGCCACATAGTGGATTTTATAAGAACATTCTAGAAGGTCGAAAATCTTATCACAATTGAAGTTTGATGAAGTAAAAAACCTATTCCTAGATGGCTATTGGGCTATGTTAAATATCGGGCCACTAGAAGGAGAAGGGGTTCCATTATTTTTCATTGTATCTTGTTCCATAGCTGAGAAAAAAAATGGAGAGTGGTATTTTGAGAGTATAATAGATGAGGAAAGATTATGTAGTAGCCATATAGGCCACAGGTCAAAGGAAACTCTACAGAGAGTGTCTCTTTCTTTGTAATTGCATAATTTCTATACTAGTGAAAAGAGACCAGAGAAACCTCACCTTCTAGCTAGGTTTTCTCCCATATTCGGTTTCCAAGGTCATATCTTGTGTTTATTTGTGGATCGTGTGATTGTATTTTACTATTCTATATTTTCTGCATTTTATCTATTTCATGCATACATAGAAAATCAGTAACTAAGTATTCTGAGATCCGAAGGAAAAATAACTGTACTAGTAAAGATTTCGATATTTTATTTGATCTATTGTGACAAATTGTTCCAGTGGAATATCTGTAATATCCCTAGGTCGAACCCAATTGTAATGTAAATGAAAATGTACTTAAGTTGGTGAGCTATTTGATATATTTTTTGTATGCACCTTACATGGCATAGTGCACACATGTATTGCGCAGTGAAATGATGAAGTGTGGACATTCCAGGATACCACACACAACATCTTAAGTGCACACGATTGTGAGGCTAGAGAGCCTTTGTGCATATGTTGCGTTTTATAGGCTAGTGAGCCAGTTATTATAAGCTAGGGTGATTATGTTTGGATTAGGCCGGAGAGCCTAGATGTTAAAGGCCAATGTACCTATTTTTGTATACGTCTCATAATTAATATAAAATACATCGCTGTGCACAAACCAACCATGATAAAAGAGATGGGGGAATAAAATCCACTGGTTAGGGAAAGGGAGGGCCTAAAAGTTAAGGAAAAGGGCTAATCTAGGGAGCTTAAGCAAAAAAGGGATAGTATATTAATATTTCTTAAAGTATAAAGTATGGATAATTATTTTATCCTATATTCTAAAGTTGGGGACAAGTGGGCCAAAGTAGCTCCCAACATGACAAGTGTCAAGTTGGGGACATGCATACATATTGTTGGGACTTAATTCATTTTCGATCATTTTTCTTTCCATCATTCTCTCCATGATTCCTGCCATCATTCAGTCATCCAGTCAATCATCCATGAGCATGCACACACCCATTGAGCTATCCTTGGTATCTTCATGACTGTACCTAAACCTGTATCGATAGCCATATTTGTTCGTGTAGTTGGTTAGTTGGGAGCTGGACCGAAGAAGCGGGTTGTCAGGACCGTGAGCAATTCTCTCTAGGTGAGAGAATTGTTGGGAATTGATTCCTGAAGGTTCTAAACTACAACTACAGGGCTCTGAGACTTCCTGTCCGGCCTATTGCTGAAGCCCTGGAAGGGAAGTGGGGCAACCGAAGGACTATTGAGCAGAGAAGGGGCACACTTCCTGGGGTGGGACAAGCTTGTGGGGAATGAGGGACTGTAGGATGTTAGTTGAGTGAGCACCTGTGACAGAGTCTTTCTTGTTGTCTACGATCTATTAGCCTGGTTAGGAATCCCTTTACCCGGGTGGAGTTTAGTCCCAGTTCAAGGGTGACCCACTGCTGAGAGTGATGAGCAGTGTGGTCTAAGGATGGGAGGTTCATGGAAGGTCTACATGTAGTTGGTGACATTCTTACTAAGATAAGTGCCAATTATGTGATAAATTTACATGCTGCATTGTTATTTACGTGCTTATTTTTATGGGTTATCAAATGTGTGGTTATAACTGTGTTTATTTTTATGGGTATTTCCTGTATATCCTGGATGTATATGTTTACTGTTATTTCGGTGTGAATCCATTCATTTACAGATGTATTTGTCTATTTATGTTATATATATATATGTTTTCGCAAGAGCTCTATGTGTAAATATTTTAATTGCATGCAGTTCAAAATTTTTATGTGGCATAGCTCAGTTGGATGCTAGGTATGTTACAGTATGTTCCACAGAGAGAGAATAGTAAGAGTTCTCTAGCATAGGGTAGCCTGACATGGAAGGCCGAGGATGTTACAATATGGTATTAGAGCTTCAATTTTCAACACTGAGCCTGGATAGGCCAAGAAAGTTGAGTTGAAGCGAAATTTCATAGAGGATTGATTTTGAAGTGGCCAAATTTCGAGCTACAGAGCATCCATGGTAAAAAGTAACAACAATTGTGTGGAATTGGGAAAAGCCCCAATTTCTGTTGTTAAATTCATGGGGAAATCGAGAAAGTTGGCCAAGTGGTGAGATATCACTGGTTTAATATCTGTTCTAGCAAATTCAGACCTGGAATTTGTTAATGTTTAATCCATTATTATAGATGTTTTCATTTCATTAGATAACAATAGCATAATCCAAGATCACTGAGAAATACACAATCACAAGAGACACAACATTTATCCTGGGAAACCCTCTAGGGGAATAAAACCCAACAAAACTTCCTTAATATAGATAGCCAATACAATCCCAAGAGATCTCTATGCTAAAACAGAAAGTCCTCTCCCAAGATATGCGCCACTCTCTCTCTCTCCTTTGCCGGTAACAGATCATAACTTGTCTCTCAAACTGAGAAAGTGAGTTATGTCCAAGTGAGGTGCTAGCCTCCTTTATTTATACAAGTCTGGCATGTGTGAAGTGTCTCTTCACTGGCAGGGTCGACTTCTCCAACTAGGTGGGTAAACCCACCTTTATTATATTTCTGGGTCTTCTTATTAACTGCTGGGTTCGACTTCTTATTCTGCCTATTATAATTGTCTGTTGAACAATCCACAAGAGGGGATTTGGTCCTATTACAATAACCGACATGATCAATCCTCAATGGGGATTGATCCTATGAATAATATATCAATAATAATAAGAATACTCTTTGCAATTACAATATTTAAACACTCCCCCTTAACAAGAAGGGTATTCTTCAGCAGCATCATGCGAGAGAAAGAGGACAACATCATCAACAACATCAAATGGGAGGACAACATCATCAATATCATCTTGGCTGGCGTATCTATAAATCATCGAAAGTTTTCTTCATCAACAGCATCATCATTCTCAAAGGAATGCCATCATCATCTACATCAATATGTATTAGTATAAAAAATGATACATCATCATCATCACAACACAAGGTTGGCTCATCACAATACAAGACCGACTTTACGTCACAACTGTCAAGTCGGAAGCTCAGTACTTGTCTCATCTCATCATATTGCTTTACGTCACAACACTCAAGCTGGAAGCAAGATACTTGTCCTACTTTACGTCACAACCATCAGGTTGGAAGCAGGATACTAGACTGGCTTTATGTCACAACTATCTAACCGGAAGCTCAGTACTAGTCTCATCATATCATCTTTCTTTACATCTAACAGCTTAGTCAGAAGCAAGGATAATCTCTTCTTTCTTTACGTCTGACAACTAGGTCAGAATCAAAGAACATCTCTTCTTGCTTTACGTCTAACAACTCAGTCAGAGGCAAGGAACACATATCATCTTGCTTTACGTTTGACAACTCGGTCAAAAGCAAGGAACATCTTTCTTTACTTCTGACAACTAGGTCAGAAGAAAGGAACACATCTCATCTTGCTTTATGTATGACAATTCGGTCAGAAGCAAGGAACATCTTGCTTTACGTCTGACAAATAGGTCAGAAGCAAGGAACACATCTCATCTTGCTTTACGACTGACAACTCGGTCAGAAGCAAGGAACATCTTGCTTTACGTCTGACAACTAGGTCAGAAGCAAGGAACACATCTCATCTTGCTTTACATTTGACAACTCGGTCAAAAGCAAGGAACATCTTGCTTTATGTCTGACAACTAGGTCAGAAGCAAGGAACACATCTCATCTTGCTTTACATCTGACAGCTAGGTCAGAAGCAAGGAACATCATCACATATACTCCCCCTTTCAAGGAATGTCCTTTTGGACTATGCTAAGATTATCTCGGAAGTACTCAAACTTTACATGAGATAGAGGCTTGGTCAACACGTCAACAACCTGTTCATCTGTGCTAATGTACTGGAGCTTCAAGGCTCCTCTCTGTACCATGTCATGGATGTAATGATAGCGGATCTCTATGTGCTTCGACCTGTCGTGGAATACATGATTCTCTATCATCTTTATGCAGCTTTGGTTGTCACATAGAATCACGATTTCTCTCATCTCCAAATTAAATAGGCTGGTCAACAACTTTCGAATCCATATAGCTTCGCAACTAGCAGAACATACAACAATGTATTCTACTTCCGCTATGCTGAGAGAAATACTAGATTGCTTCCTACTCTGCCACAAAATCATAGCTGATCCCAAACTGAAACAACATCCTGAAGTTCTTTTCCTGTCAGAAACACTTCCTTCCCAATCTGCATCAGTATATCCACTCAATGTGAAATCATGATCTCCATCATAGCCGAGACCATAATCTATTGTACCTTTGAGGTACCTCACCACATGTTTTGCAGCCACTAGGTGAACACGTCTGGATTCTACCAGAAACTGACTCAAGGTGTTCATAGAAAAACAAATGTCTGGTCTAGTGTTCGTCAGGTACATCAATGATCCAATCATCTGTCTATACAGTGTGGCATCAATCAATTCTGACGACGTATCGATCAACATATTCAACTTTGCTTCCATGGGTGTATTCATGGGCTTGCATTCCAGCATGTCGAATCTCTTTAAGATTTCGACCGTGTACTTCCCTTGGTTAAGGAAGATCCTTTCAAGACTCTGCCATACCTCAAGACCTAAGAAGTAATGCATTAGGTCGAGGTCTTTCATTTCAAATTCCGAGGCAAGTCTCTTTTTACATTCAACGATGAGCTTTTCTTCTCCAGTTAAGAATAAGTCATCCACATATAGCAGTAAGATTACTGGCTCATTATCCATAATTTTGAAGTAGAGATTTGAGTCTTCTTTACTCTTGGTAAAGCCTAAGCTCATCAAGAAGTTGTCTATACGGCCATACCAAGCTCTAGGAGCTTGCTTCAATCTGTATAAGGCTTTCTTCAGTCTACATACATGAGACTTCCTGTCTTCTACCTCAAATCCTTGAGGTTGCTACACTTCCTCTTCGATGACACCGTTTAGGAAAGCTGTCTTCACGTCCATCTGGTGCAACTTCCACTTCATCTTAGCTACAAGATATATGATGGTCCTGATCGAAGTGTATCTAGCTACAAGAGCGAATGTCTCTTCATAGTCAATGCCTTCCTTCTGGGAAAAGCCACGAATGACAAATCTTGCTTTATACTTCTCAATACTTCCATCAACAACATGTTTTATTTTGAAGAGCCATCTGGAGGATACCACATCTTTATTCTTCGGTCTGGGAACTATTTCCCATGCTTCGTTCTTCATTATGGATTGGTATTCCTCTGTCATGGCATCTTCCCATTCTTTCCTTTGAATGGCTTCTTCAAAACAGGTAGGCTCCTCTTCTAGGAGGTCACACATCAAAGCTGTATAACTGGAGAATGGATTTGGTATTTTCACCTGTCTCGTGGTTCCTTGGGGAACACCGTACTTCTCTCCATCTTGAATAAGCTCTCTAGCCCAGGCTGGCTTTATTTTATGGAGGATCGTCATCTGAGGAGGTTCTTGCACTTCTACTATATCATGGTCTTCTAGAATTTCCTCATAAGGAGAAGTTACGACTTCCCTCTCTGGTTCTACATCTCTCAGAACCTCCCTCATTGTAGTATGGGGGATTACGGGTTCCTCTTAATATACCTCTTCAAGATGGCATATTTTAGATTTCTTGAGCGCTGCATCTTCATCAAAGGTCACATCCCCGCTGATCTCATGTTGACCTGGTAGATAGATCCTGAAGGCCTTGGAAACCTCACGGTATCCCATAAATATTCCCTTCTTTCCTGAAGGGTCCAACTTGTTTCTCTTTTCTTTAGGTATATGAATAAACACTTGACAACCAAATATTTTAAGATGTCTTACCTCTGGCTTCTTTCCGATGAACATCTCTTCCGGTGTCTTGAGCCCAAGTGCACTACGGGATAGTCGGTTCTGCACATAAAAAGCTGCCATTACTGCTTCTACCCATAAGAACATAGGAAGTTCTTGATCATGGATCATAGTCTTCACAACTTCCAGTATGGTTCTGTTCTTCCATTTAGCTACACCGTTTTGTTGGAGATTATAGGGAGTAGTGAGTTCCCTCTTGATACCAATATCTTTGTAGAAGTTCACAAATTCTTTTTGAGGTATATTCTCTTCCATTATCTGACCTGAGTATCTTGATCTTTCTTTTAGAAAGGTTCTCTATCAAGGCTTTGAATTCCTTGAACTCACTGAACACTTCATCTTTAGTCTTCAAGAAATATATCCAGGTTTTACGAGAGTAATCGTCAATAAATGATACATAATATACATACCCGCTAATGGAGGATGATGGCATTGGGCCACACACATCTGAATGAATGAGTTCTAGGACTCCTTCTGTCTTGCTGTCTCTCTTCAGAAAAGGGTTCTTGATATTCTTCCCTTGTGCACATCCATTGCATACACCTTTATGATCACCTTTGAGTTCTGGTAAACCTGTGACCACCTTGCATATGTATGGTAGTGCCTTGTAGTTGATGTGGGCTAGTCTTCTATGCCAAAGTTCACATGAATTTTCAATGGCATGGGTCATAACAGCCTCCGAGTGACCCTTTAATTTATACAAGCCATTTTCTTCATTGCCAATGACGATTGCTTGATTTAAAGTTTCTCCCTTAGTCCACATAAGAACTTCTCCATCTATAAAGGAAACTCTGAAGCCTTTTTTCTCTAAAGCTGAAATGGAGAGTAGGTTCTTCTTCAAGCCTGGTACATATAGTACGTCCTTCATTTTTAGTGAATTCCCTGAATTCAGTGTATGGTTTGATTCTCCCACTCCCTTGATGGGATACTGATAATCATCACCAAGTGTAACTTTCTGAGAGAAATTCTTCTCTGATATACAAGAGAGAATATTTCTTTGTCCCGTCATGTCTTGGATGCACCACTAACAATGAGCCAAGAGTCCTCTCCAGGTGTTATAGATCCTAAGAGGGATGAAATCAACACATGGTCTTTGATCTCTTCTCTCATCATATTTGTGGGTGGTTCTTCGTCTTTGGCTACATGGAATGAAGCCTCTTTTGTTTTCTCTTGTATTCTTCTCGTCTGGATAGACAAAAATTTGCAATGTGTCCCAGTTGTCACAATGATAGCATTGTACAGATGAGTAGTCTCTTTCCTTTCGTTGTCCTTTCTTCTGAAATCTCCTTGGATGAGATTCTTTATGATTGAATTTATTTGATTGTTGAGGCTCTTTATGAGTCTCCTTTTGGAAGTAGGGTTTCTTCCTTCCTTCTTTGGTGTGAGTAGCTAGGGCTTGATCATCATCCCTTGCTAGTAACACTTCCCAATTTGTTACTCTTGTTTCTTCTTGGATGCATTCTTCCCATAGGCTGTCGAACTTCAGTTTCTCCTTTCTGGCACATATCATTTGGATGAAGGCATCCCAAGGTCTTGTGAGACCATTTAGGGCTGTCATAATGAGTTCGTCTTCATCTATGGTATCTCCAATAGCTTCTAACTATTTTTTGAATTCTGAGATTCGAGAGAAGTATTCCTAAATCATTTCTCATTTCTGCATCCTTGTATTCTTCAGTTGGGTTCTAAGATTCATCTTCCGGTTTATGTTCTTTCCTTCATATAGTCTGGTCAAGGCATCAAACATTTCTTTCGGGGTCTTCTTAGATGACACATAAGGGATCAGATGATCTTTGATTGAATCTACAATGATTCTTTTAGCCCTTATTGTGTCCTTTTGATGCTTTGCCTTTTCTGCAACATCTTTGGGTTCCGGTAATTCTTCCTTGACGAATCTTGCTAGATCATTCTCTTCAAGAATGAGGCCAATCCTATACTTCTAGGCACGGAGGTTTTCCTCTCCTTCTAACTTGTCAACAATCTTAATGCTTGCAGACATCTTTACTTGGAGCTAGGAAAATGACCGAAAAATGAAAGTGCTCAAAATCAAAATTTGAACTTACCAGGAGATGCGCTTGGCTGAGGCGAGTTGCCTGGTGTGTTTGGATTTGATAAAATCCAACTTTTTCCCCTTCAAATCTGACCTGCGGATTTCTGGACTGGTGCTTCTAGACCTCTAGTACTCTAGTACTTCTGGTACTTCTGGTACTGGTTTTCTGGGACTTTGTGAAACTAGGGTTTCACTTTCCGGGAGATCCAACCATTGAAAAGGTGCACTGATGATGCCAAATTGATCCTTAGGGGAGGGCACAACTTTCTAGATAGTTTTAGGGCTGAAAAGATTCACTTTTGAAAAACCCTAATTTGTAGGTACTGCAACAGTGACGTTTTTCCTCTTGCGAAATATGCTTCCTTTAGCTTGGCTCTGATACCATGTTAATGTTTAAGCCATTATTATAGATGTTTTCATTTCATTAGATAACAATAGCATAATCCAAGATCACTGAGAAATACACAATCACAAGAGACACAACATTTATCCTAGGAAACCCTCTAGGGGAAGAAAACCCAACAAAACTTCCTTAATATAGATAGCCAATACAATGGCAAGAGATCTCTATGCTAAAACATAAAGTACTCTCCCAAGATATGCGCCACTCTCTCTCTCCTTTGTCGGTAACAGATCAGAACTTGTCTCTTAAACTGAGCAAGTGAGTTATGTCCAAGTGAGGCGCTAGCCTCCTTTATTTATACAAGTCTAGCACGTGTGAAGTGTCTCTTCACTAGCAGGGCCAAATTCTCCAACTGGGTGGGTAAACCCACTTTTATTATATTTTTGGGTCTTCTTATTAACTACTGGGGCCGACTTCTTATTCTGCCTATTATAATTGTCTGTTGACCAATCCGCAAAAGGGGATTTGGTCCTATTATAATAACCGACATGATCAATCCTCAATGGGGATTGATCCTATGATTAATATATCAATAATAATAAGAATACTCTTTGCAGTTACAATATTTCAACAGAATTGGTTGAATTTGAAGTTACAGTGAAGCCATGACAGATGGAGTGAATTTAGTAATTAAAATTCTCAATTCGTGAATTGATTTTGGGAAAAACCCATTCCAGAAACATCAACCACAATGGTTTGTTGTTGCATAGGTTGAATTGGTGTTATCGGGGTGAAATTGAACGAATTTTGTGGTTGCAGAACGTCTATGGTAAATTGGGAAAAAAATTAGGAAAAAGCCCCAATTTCCTCAGTGAAATTCACGAGGAATTGATGCGCATAAAAATGAATGTGCGCGGGTGGACACACTAAAAATGCATGTTGCGCAGTAAAAACTTGAGATATGTAAGAATTGGGAACTGCGTGGAAAAATGTTAGCGTGAAGGTGCGCGGACGCTAAAATTTGGTACCGCGCAGAAAAATAGTGGTGTGCTGGTGCGCACACTAAATCTTGACATCGAGCATGAAAATGTTGGTATGTGGGTGTGCGCACTAAATTTTGGGCGCCACATGGAAAATGTTGGTGTGCGGGTGTGCACACTAAAGTTTGGCGCCCCACGGAAAAATAATAATGGCGTGCGTGGTATGCGTAGTATTGAAAGAGCACAGAGGAGTTTGGTTGGTGCGCATAGAGTATTGATGCGCGATGGGGTGTACTAAACTTTGGCATGGTGCAATGCGTCGAGTGAAATGTGCACAGAATAGTTGCGCGCAGTACAATAATTGTGCACGGTGGATATCAACGCGCGATACAAAAACTGCACGCAACAGGCAATAGTGCACGAACCAAAACTGCGCGTGGTGGTTATTGACACAGGACACAAAAGTAGTGTGCACAAGTTATCGGCGCGATAGAGGAGTGATGCACAGTGGTTATAAGTGCATGAAGCATGATTTAACTTGTGTTGTTGTTGTGCATGGTAAATATGGGTTACAGGTTGATATTTGTACGCATAGAGTCGTTTGGAAGATGAATAACAACAAAAAACCAACGATTTTTCGCGACGTTTTATATCATTTGAACATCATCTTTTTGCAGCGTAATTTTGAGGCCTTTAAGAGTGTTTTTAGCGATGCAAAAACTATGAGAACAGATTGTGCCTTCTCATTCTTTGTAATTCAAATAAAAGAGCTCGGAGAGAGATTTGTAATGGTGTAAACTGTTCATCAAACGAAGCATTTTTGAGAAAGTTACATCATAAACAGTGAATGGTAATTTTAAGACCCATCTAACTTCAAGAAGCCATAACTTTCTGCTCCGGAATCAGATTGAGGAACAAGAGAAGTCAATGGAAATATATTGAACCATATAAGACATTCCAAGAGCTGAATTAAATTTTTGGGCATATTAAAAGTGTTTAATATGGCAAAGAAGGTACCTGTAACATACCAGTGACAATAGGGTATTATGGCCTAGAACTTCAGTAGGCTGAAACTAGCAGCCTAGAACCCAGAATGAGATGAAACTTGGAAAGAGTGTCCATAATATGTATATGAAGAAAACCAATTGAGATCTTACTAAAATTCCAAAGGATTAGGTGCAAAAATGCATATTTACAGCGTAGAGTTATGCTAAGTTGAAAAATGAAGATAAAAATTAATGGACAATTTTCAAATAACCATAACTTTCTTCTCAAGACTCAGAATTGAGAATGGGAGAAGGCGTTGGATAAGTGTTGGAAAGTGGAATCTAAATATACACTCAGAAAATTTATCAGGGCATTCCATGTTTCAGGAAATCAGAAGGAATAATTCTGATATGTATTATTGAACCGGAATGGTTTATATTTTCATGAAATTGTTGAACAGTTAGCCTGACAAAGTTTTGTTGGATGCACATTTTGTAGAGTTAAAAACAACTTGATCATATCAAGATCATATTAGAGTCCAAAGTAATGGAAGAGGCACAGGGGAATTACAGTCAGGAAGATGAGATCAGAGGGATGGATGTCCATTTGGACATTGAAGGAACAAACTCCAATGGACATGGAGAAGGAAGAGATGAAAACATGAATATGGTAGAGACCATTAAAAATTTACAGAAGGATGTCCAAAGCCATAAAGATGATAATGAAAGGCTTATGAAGGCCAAGGAACAACAAGATGAATTCAACATGAAGTTATTACAGAGCTTGAACATAATTGAAAAGAAGTTGGATAAGGAAACTGGCTCAAGCAAATCAGGAAGTCACAAGCCTCCTGATGAGAAAAGAAGAACCAAAAGTGTGAGCAGACATCACCACCACTCCCCGAGGCATTCCAATAAGAGAGAACATAACATATCAAGTCCATCCCCTGTAAAAAAAAATAAGAGGTCTGGGGTGGATGAGCTACGAGGAGAAATGAAAAAAATCAAACCTCCTACATTTGATGGTGAGCACAAGAAGGATGAATATGAAAAGACATGGTTGCTGGGCATGATAAAGTATTTTCAATTGCATAATTATTCTTCTCATGTAGAAGGTAGAATTTATATCTATCAATTCAAGGGAAAGGCATCCATGTGGTGGGATCAACTTGTGCAGGTGCAACACATTAAATAGAAAAGTGTTACTTGGAGGGAATTCAAGAAATATTTCGAAAATAAATACTTGACTAAGAGATAATATGACAAGAAAATGAAAGAGTTATTTGAACTCAAGCTTGGGAGTATGCCAATAGATGAACATGAAAGAAGGTTTTTAGAACTGTTGAAGTATGTCTCTTTCATCAAGGATGAGACAGTTAAGATTTAGAGGTATTTAAGTGGATTGCCATCATTTATCAGTGACAAAATACAATATGATGATCCCAAGACATTGGAGGAGACCATAAGGCAAGCTAAATGCCTTTTTGATCAGAAAAAATGAAGGCCAACTTTCCAAAAATCTTGGGAAGACAAAAAGAAATTCAAGGTGGATCAGAGGAAGAAGGGATCTAAGCCACCATTCTTCAGAAATAATCCAAAGGGACAAAAAATTCCTAGAGAGCCGAGAATGATTGAGGTAAGGGGTCAAAGGCCAAGGCAACCACCTATTAAATGTTGGGGTTGTAAAGGAGATCATATGTACAGAGATTGTCCTCACAGAGGTGAAAAAGTGAGAATCAGTCACAATGTACAACAAGCTGAAACAATGGAGGACATGGGCAGAAATGTACTAAGGATCTATGCAGCCCTGAACAACAAGTAAGCAGAGTATTAGTCACATATGATTGAAGTGGAAGGTATGATCAACAACCAAACCATTGCTATTTTAATTGATTGATGATCTAGTCATAGTTATATAGATCCTAAGATGGTGGAAAGTTTTCATTTGCCAAGAAGCAAGAATGAAAAATCTTGGTTGGTGCAGCTGGCTACCGGAGCCAAAAGAAAAGTTAATGAGATGGTTAAGTCATGTCTTATGGACATGAATGGGTTGAACACTAGGGCACATTTGAACATATTTCCTTTAGGTTCCTATGACTGTCTAATTGGGATGGATTGGTTGGACCAACATCATGCTATCCTAGATTGTCATAAGAAGGCATTTAATTGTTTGGATGAGGAAGGGAGTCTAAGTAAAGTACAGGGAATTCCTAGGGCAGTAACCATCAGAGAAATTTCATCATTGCAGCTGAAGAAATGTTACAGGAAAGGCTATCAAATATTTGCAGCACACATGGAAGAGACACCTAAAGATAAGGTGCCAAATTTGGAAGATTATGCAGTCGTAAAAGAGTTTGAAGATGTGTTCAGGGAGGTACTAGGACTACCCTCAAGGAGAGATATTGATTTCTATATAAATTTGATGCCTGGAGCAGCTCCAGTGTCAAAGACTCCATACAGAATGAGTACATCAGAGATGAAGGAGTTGCAAATGCAGCAGCTTGAAGAAATTCTGAAGAAGGGGTATATACACCCAAGTGTGTCACCTTGGGGTGCCACAGTCTTGTTTGTGAAGAAGAAACATGGAACATTAAGATTGTGCATTGATTTCAGACAGTTGAATAAAGTGACTGTAAAGAACAAGTATCCTCTGCCAAGGATTGATGATCTTTTTGATCAATTGAAGGATGCAAAGATATTTTCAAAGATAGATCTCAGGTTAGGATACCATTAGGTAAGGATTAAAGAGGAAGATATCAGCAAGACCACTGTCAGGACAAGGTATGGTCATTATGAGTTCACAATGGTGCCATTTGGGTTGTCAAATGCACCAACTTTTTTCATGTGCTTAATGAATGGTGTTTTCCGAGAATATTTAGACAAGTTTGTCTTTGTATTTTTGGATGACATTCTTATATATTCTAAGTCAGAGAAAGAGCATGAACATCATTTGAGGATGGTGTTTCAAGTTTTAAGGGAGCATCAGTTGTATGCCAAATTAAGCAAGTGCTCATTTTATCAGAAGCAAATTCATTATTTGGGACATATCATTTCAGAGGATGGGATAGAAGTGGATCCTGAGAAGATAGAAACCATTAGAGAATGGTCAGTGCCAAAGAATGTGACGGAGGTCATATCATTCATGGGCCTTGCAGGATACTATAGGAGATTTATTGAAGGATTCTCAAAGATTGCACACCCAATCACTTCCTTACAAAAGAAGGGTGTGAAGTTTCAATGGACATTGGATTGTGAAAGTAGTTTCCAACACCCGAAACAATTATTAACAAGTGCTCCAATACTAAGGATTGCAGACCCAAATGAAGACTTCATTGTATGCACAGATGCATGTAAAGAAGGACTGGGTACAGTCCTCACTCAAAATGGGTTTGTTATATGTTATGAATCAAGGAAGTTGAAGGAGCATGAAAGACACTATGCCACCCATGATTTGAAGTTGGCAGCCATAGTGCATGCCTTGAGGAAATGGAGACACTACCTCATGGGGAAAAGGTTTGAGCTAAGAACAAACCATAATGGTTTGAAATATTTATTTGATCAGCCAACTCTAAATGCTAGGCATAACAGATGGTTAGAATTTTTAAGTGAATATGACTTTGATATAAAACATATCAAGGGGAAAGAGAACAAAGTGGCTGATGCACTCAACCGAAGAGTGCATGAAATGCATGCTACAACCATTAGCATGTATTAATCAGATTTAAAACCCAAAATTTTAGAGGCTGCAAAATTAGATTTGCAATACAAGGAATTAGTAGCAAAATTACAACAAGGTAAATTGCAGTAGAAAATTGAAGATTACAAGCTAGACAATGATGAAATTCTCATGTACAGGGGAAGAATTTATGTACCAAATTCTCATGAATTGAAAAGTCTGATATTGAGGGAAATGCATAATGTACCTTATGTTGGGCACACATGATATCATAAAACTATTGCAGCTGTCAAAAGCCAATATTATTGGCCAGGCATGAAGAAAGAGGTTGCTAATTTTATTGCCAGATGTTTGAAATGTCAAAAGGTAAAGGCTGAGCATAGACACCCAGTAGGTTTTCTACAACCATTACCCATTCTTGAGTGGAAATGAGAAGTTGTAACAATGGATTTCATCACCAAACTGTCCAGAACAAACAAGCAACATGATTCTATCATGGTAGTGGTGGATAAGCTTACTAAGGCTGCCCATTTTATTCCAGTTAAGCTCACTCACAAGGCATCAAACATTGCTGATGTTTATATGAAAGAAATTGCTAGATTACATGGCATACCCAGGACAATTGTGTCCGACAAAGATCCAAAATTTATCTCAAAATTTTGGAAAGGGTTATTTAATGGATTTGGAACAAATTTGAATTTTAGTACAACTTATGATCCATAATCGGATGGACAAATAGAGAGGGTGAATCAAGTGATTGAAGATATGTTGAGGATGTATGTGATGGATAAACTACCAAAATGGGAAGACTACCTACACTTGGTAGAGTTTGCTTATAACAATGGGTACCAAACATCTCTAAAGATGAGCCCATTTGAGACACTTTATGGTAGAAAGTGAAACACACTAGTAAGCCGGGATAACCCAACAGACAAAGTAGTGGTTGGGCCATATTTTCTCAGGGAAATGGAGGAGAAAATAATTAAAATAAAACAAAATTTAAAGGTTTCCAAAGATAGGTAGAAAAACTATGCTGATAAGGGCAAAAATCACAGGGAATTTAAAGTGGGAGACCGTGTATTTTGGAAAGTGAAGGCCAACAAAAGTTCCCTGAAGTTGGGAAATTGTTCAAAGTTGGAAACTCGCTATTGTGGGTCGTTTGAGATCCTATAGAGGATTGGTCCAGTGGATTATATGATTGCATTGCCTGCATCTATGTCTTTTCATAATGTATTCCATGTATCATTGCTAAAGAAATATATACCTGATACTAATCATGTAATTAATTGGAATGTGATTAAGGTGGAGCAAGATGACGCTTTCCAAGTGCATCCGGTACACATTTTGGACTAGAAAAACAAATAGCTCCGGAATCGAGCCATAGGGATTGTAAAGGTCCAATGGACCTGGTACGGTCCTGAGGACGCTACTTGGGAGCATGAGGATGCAATGCGGACATAATACACACAACTTTTTGAGGAGTTTTGAAAATTATGTGTATATGTGTACATGATGCATTGAGGACAATGCATACATAAGGAGAAGGGATTGTAATATCCCTAGGCTGAACCCAATTGTAATGTAAATGAAAATGTACTTAAGCTGGTGATCTATTTGATATCATGTTTGTATGCACCTTACATGGCATAGTGTGCGCATGTACTACGCAGTGAAATGATGAAGTGTGCACATTCCAGGATACCGCRCGCAACATCTTAAGTGCGCGTGATTGTGAGGCCAACGAGCCTTTGTGTATATGTAGTGTTTTATAGGCTGGTGAGCCAGTTATTATAAGCTAGGATGATTATGTTTGGATTAGGCCAGAGAGCCTAGATGTTAAAGGCCAGTGCACCTATTTTTGTATACGTCTCATAATTAATATAAAATACATCGCTGTGCATAGACCGACCATGATAAAAGAGACGGGGGACTAAACTCCACTGGTTAGGGAAAGGGAGGGCCTAAAAGTTAAGGAAAAGGGCTAAGCTAGGGAGCTTAAGCCAAAAAGGAATATTATATTAATATTTCTTAAATTATAAAGTACGGATAATTATTTTATCCTAAGTTCTAAAGTTGGGGACAAGTGGGCCAAAGTAGCTCCCAACATGACAAGTGTCAAGTTGGGGACATGCATACATATTGTTGGGACTTAGTTCATTTCTGATCATTTTTATTTCCATCATTCTCTCCATGATATTTTCCATGATTCCTGCCATCATTCAGTCATCCAATCAATCATCCATAAGCATGCACACACCCATTGAGCTATCCTTGGTATCTTCATGACTGTACCTGAACCTGTATCGATAGTCATATTTGTTCGTGTCGCTGGTCAGTTGGGAGTTGGACTCTATTTCTTTTTCATTGTTTTCACTTGACTGCTTCCCAACTTTATCTATATAACCTATTGTGATCTATTCCCAAATATCAAATCCAAGGGCCTACAAATATATCCTCATTTTTATACTCCATGTTGCATAGTTTTTTCCATCGAACAAAGTAGCTCTATTTGTAAGAAGAACTTCCTTACAATCCATATGTGTTGAAGATCTTCCTTCCATTGGTTAAACTATTTTTGAAGGAACTTGCTCTAATACCAATTGTTGAATTTATGTTTATACTGAGAGAAGGGGGGGGGGGCAAATAAATATAATATAATTTTTACTTTATTTAACCATTCATCAATCATTCATTCGTTGACAAACAATAATCACATATAAACTCAAATCATAATGCACATGGTTTAACATGGAAACCCAATAGGGATAACTTATCTTTATAAATGTTTGTAGGCACCAATCTATTGTTACAAATATTGTAGGCACCAACCTACTAGAGACACCAATCTCCTTAACTAAGAACCAACTCAGTAAGATGCATGCACCAACCTAATTGAGACACCAATATCCTCAATTGAGCACCAACTCAACAAGATGTAGGCACCGACCTATTGGAGACACCAATATCCTCCATTGAGCACCAACTCAATAAGATATGTGTAGACACCAATGCAATATATTCATACACAGAGTACTTCTGACTTCACCTCCATGCTTCATTCCACAAACAATCCTTCAAACCCTAGAAAGCCTCATAACATGATTCCCAAAATGTAATCACTGAAGGAAACATCCACTGACGACAATATCACAACCTCAAAACAATGCACACAACAACATCACAGACCTTTAGTCCTTCATAGTGCACTTTGAGAACAAGAAAGACCCCCCCAAAATCCCTTATGCTTCTCTTGCACACCTTTAGATCCTAGAAAGACACCCCAACACCTTTAGCACACCTTAGATCACTTTTTCACACCTTAGATTTGATCTCTTGCTTGGTTTCTCTACAAATGCGAAAATACATCCTCTATTTATATTAGTAATTCTGTCCCCACTTTTAGGGCCGACCTATAAAGACTGGTTGAGACAACCTGAATTTTCTGGCTGGGTTGACGGATGGAAAAATCCATATCTACTCATTCCCATCTATTTAGAGGGAATGCCATATACCATTTGATGCAAACCCCCTTCCCTCCAAAGGGCTGCCCGACCTCCCGGTCTTGGATCATTTGAAAACACTGAGTTAGAGTGAGTCCTTGGGTTTCTACAAGTACCCGAAATAACTCTACCCACACACACATGTCTCCTCCACAAGTGACCATGGCTATGACCGTGGGTCTATCCCTTCACGGTTCGGACTTCGGGGATATCCCGAATCCTTCTCCCAAATTTTCCCAAAACTCTCTTCTTCGAGGTTTTGAACTTCCTCACGCGTCTCCTCAGATTCGCTGGCCCCACTATGGTTCAGAATTCACAAAACTCTAGAAATATCACCCACAACTTTCGATCCTTCGATTCTCGAACTCCTTGATCTGTTTCCACGTGCTCCCCTGTGATCAACAGTTAGGATTGAATCGCGACTTCGGACTTTGCGAATATGCTCTCATCAATTTATGAGCTTGTTGAACTCTGAAATGCTGAAATAATCCCTGGCTATCCTCCTTGAACTTTACTTTCTTCTGGTTGCTTTGAAGGCTTCCTTCGAATCTTAGTCGAATCTCGATCTGTGCACACTTTGCAACAGACTGTTCTCCGCGCTCAACTTCTCCTCGTGGTTGACTTTGACCTCCTTGCGACTATTATCCAACCACTTTTCTATTCCATGACTAAAATCACGTTATCCTCCCTGAGCTTTCGAGTCTGAAAACTGTGTCACGCACTCCTTGCAGACGTCAATGCACTCCTTGCACATATACGAGTTTCATTATCTCTTCTGAGCTTTCGAGTAGAAAAAGACTCAGTCATGCACTCCTTGCGGACACTATGCACTCTTTGCACTTTCTCAATGAAGAGAAACAATTGAAACTTATTCCCTCTTCATAGTGACTCATACATTCAACAAAACAAATGTAGTCATAGATGCAAGAACATAAATAACATAGAATTGAAAAGTAACAGAAACTCTACCATTCATTCGCGTAGACACATAACAACACACATTGGAACAATATATCTCTGTTATATTCATCCAACTGGAACTTACATACATTCATACAACATTTCTCTGTATCTCCCAACTTTTATCTTACAATGGCAATCTACACACTAGATTCAACAACCTCTCTTCGACAATAATACAATGCTTTATACAAAGGGACTCTCTTGAGTTCCTCCCTCCAACTACTCTACGCTATCTTAATGTAAATTGAATGCTACCAACTACTTAATACCTATTGCAATAAATATTGCGTCAGACGGATGAGAGCGCAAGCTTCAAATCTATAATGCGATCTGATTCATAAAACAAACACATTCCCCCATCAACTTTACATGATGACTCAACTTCCAATCTTTAAAGATATTCATAACTCAAAAAKTTTGTTAGATATTACATTAATACATTGATATTTTGAAATTCAAAATGTTTCAAAATATGTGTGCTAGTGCGCCCAACTGTCTTCCACGCTCTTGCTTTGCTGKCGATGCTCCTGCATCATACTCCCTTGGTTGAAAAATTCATGGACTCCTGTCCATGAGCTCCTGCAATGATCTTCTATGCTTCTRGACCTCTGCTTCACCAACCCAACTGTCATCTTCTACTGGTCGTCCTTTCCATTTCACCAAGTATTCAAAATACGTCTTCCTTCTGGTCTTCTTACCAACCCTTCGATCTATGATATTTTCCATTTGCAGCTTCTCTGCTACATGAATCTATTTCTCCCACCAGATCCTCTCTTGATCTCCAGATCCTTCAGTTCCATCTTCCCTGTAAGGATATAGGTCTGCAATGTTGAATATGGGTGATATACCCACTTCTTCTGGCAGCTCTAACTCATAAGAATTCTCGCCAAATTTTCTCAAGATTTTACATGGCCCTGTCTTTTTCAACTTGAGTTTGTTGTATGTCCCTCTTGGCAATATTTCTTTCCTCAGATGTGCTAGAACTTGATCTCCAACTTCAAGTTCAAGATTTCTCCCGTGTTGATCATCTCTGTGCTTGTACTCACTGCTGCTCTTCTTCAATTGCTCCTTGATCTGATTGTGAAGTTTCTGCATCTCTGTAGCGAAATCTTTCGCTCCTACGCTCTTGAATTCACTCTGCTTTAGATCTCTCTA
Source organism: Picea mariana (assembly GCA_032191745.1). NCBI lineage: Eukaryota > Viridiplantae > Streptophyta > Pinopsida > Pinales > Pinaceae > Picea > Picea mariana. The sequence goes on along the minus strand of JASDQU010099888.1, from coordinate 172,525 downwards.
TTCCGAAACTCCTCTCGGATTCATCCCATAAACGATTTGAAATGGAATCTTCCCGGTGCCCCTATTCACCGAGTCATTATATGCAAACTCGGCTTGTGCTAGAATCTGGTCCCACTGACTACGGTGTTCAGTGACCAAACTCCTCAGTAAATCTCATAAGATTCTATTCACCACTTCGGTCTGTCTGTCCGTTTGAGGATGATATGCAGAACTAAAAGATAGCCCTGTCCCCAACTTTTTCCACAATGTCCTCCAGAAATGACCAACAAATTTAGTATCCTTGTCTGAAACTATGTTCCTGGGAAATCCATGGAGTCTTACAAACTCTTTGAAAAAAAAATTCGCAACATTCATTGCATCATTGGTCTTCTGACATGGAATAAAGTGTGCCATCTTCAAAAATCTATCCACCACCACAAATATGGAATCACTTCCTCTCTGTGTTCTTGGCAATCCCAACACAAAATCCATGCTTATTGCATCCCAAGGCCTCTCCGGAATAGGCAATGGCTGATACAACCCAATGTTCTGCTTCTTACCCTTGGCATACTGCAAAATATTGCAATTTTTCACAAATTTATTAACCTCCACTCTCATACCTGTCCAATAATATGGACCGTTTAGTTGGGCAAAGGTTTTGTCATGGCTGAAGTGTCTGGCTAGACCTCCACTGCGTTTTTCCTTCAGCAAATTCTCCCTCATCGAGCATCTTGGTATGCACAACTACCATCCTTTAAACACCAACCCATCCTGAATCAGATATTTGGACCACTGGCTTTTGTCTCTAAGTACAGGATTCACACATGCTTCATATGCTTCTCCAAAATCTGGATCACTATGATACATTTCCTTAAGGTGATCAAACCCTAAGGTCTTGACTTGAAATTCCTGCAGAATCAAAATCCTCTTGCTCAATGCATCATCAACCTTGTTAGCATTTTCATAAATATGTTTAATGACAAAAGTGAAATTTTGCATAAACTCTATCCATTTGGCATGTCTCTGGTTTAACTTCTCCTGTCTGGTTATGAATTGCAAAGCGTGATTGTCGCTATACAAAACAAATTCCTTCGGTACAAGATAATGTCTCCATTTCTTCAAAGCTTGTATTATAACATAGAACTCTTTGTCGTATGTGGAGTACTTCCTTTTAGCTTCATTCAGCTTCTCACTGAAATATGCAACAGGTCTGTTCTCTTGACTTAAGACTGCTCCAATTGCAACTCGACTCGCGTCACACTTTACCTGAAATGTCTTTCTGAAATCCAGTAAAACCAGAATCAGTTGTTCAGTTATATTCTCCTTCAATATGTTGAAGCTCTTCTCAACCTCTTTTGTCCATTTGAAAGACTTGTGTCTTTTCTTTACTGTATCCATCATTTGAGCACTAATCCCGCTAAAATTTTTGATGAACTTCCGATAAAAACTTGCTAATCCATGGAAGCTTCTCACCTCAAATATATTCTTCAGTGATGACCATTCTTTGACTGCTTTCACCTTTCCAGGATCCATCTTCAACTCATTTGAAGAAATCACAAAACCCAAATATATGAGCTCCGTCTTCATGAAAGAGGACTTCTTTAGATTAATCAACAAATTCTCTTGCTGCAACCTCCTCATCACCAATGCTGAATGTCTTAAGTGCTCCTCCTTAGTCTTGCTAAACACCAGTATATCGTCCAGATATACAATTACGAACTTATCAATGAAATCCTTTAACACTTCATTCATCAGTCTCATAAAAGTACTTGGGGCATTTGTTAATCCAAATGACATAACAAGCCATTCATACAACCGCTCATTCATCTTCAATGTTGTTTTCCACTCATCACCTTCCCTCATTCTGATTTGGTGATATCCACTTTTCAAATCTATCTTTGAAAAATAGTTAGCTCCACTTAGGCAATACATCAAATCATCCATCCTTGGTAATGGAAATCTATATATGATGGTGATATTTTTTATGGCTCTCGAGTCTGTACACATTCTCCATCCACCATCCTTCTTTGGGCTTAAAATAGTTGGCATTGCACATGGACTCAAGCTTTCTCTGACCAACCCCTTATCTAACAGATCTTGAAACTATCTCTTCACCTCCTCATTCACTTGAGGTTTCAATTTGTACACTGCTTTATTTGGTAGGTTTTCTCTTGGTATCAAGTCAATGTGATGACTGATGCTTCTGATAGGTGGCAATGAGTTTGGCAACTCATCCACTACAATATCAACAAAATTATCTAATAGCTCCTGAAATTCCTTAGGAAAATCCTCCAGTGAAGTACTGGTAAGGATAACTCTTGACTTCCTTACTACAACAAACTGCATCTCCTGTTCCTTCTTTACTTCCTTCAGGAGTTCCTTCCCACTCATGAAAAGTATGCTCGAACTTACTTCATCCTTCACCTTCTTCTCTTCAATCGACAACAACATATGTGTCCTACCATTTTTCTCTAAGGTGTAAGTATTTCTCCTTCCATCATGAATAAAATTTCTGTCATACTGCTAAGGTGTTCCCAACAAAACATGACAGACATACATAAGAATCACATCACATAGAATCTCATCTCTATATCCTTTTATCTTAAATTCAACCAAGCATTGCTTAATAACTGTTACCCGATGACCTTTCTGCAACCATGAGACTTTGTACAGTGTCAGATGTGCAGTTGTCTCCATCTCTAGCTTCTCCACCATCTCCGTGGATACTAAGTTTTCAGTGATCCCACTATCAATTATCACCTTGCAAACCCTTTTCTTCGTTTTGCAAGATGTCTTGAGAAAATTGTTCCTTTGTACAGGCTTTTCAATCTCTGGCTCTTGCTTCAAAAGAACCTTCTTCATCATTAAGGATCTTTCGTCCTCTACACCTTCTGCCTCAACATCTCACTTCTGTGCTTCTGAGATGCGAGCTTCACCTCCTTTCTTTCTCTTGGGGCAATCCGAAGACATATGTTCTATCTTTCCACAAGAATAACATCTCACTTCTCCTCCTCTGCTTCTGGGAAAAGAGCTTCTACCACCACTCTGTCTTCCTTGAGAATTTCCTCCTCTCTCAGAGTGACTATGTGGTTTCTCCACCTCATCCTTGGGATTTTGTGCTTTATCTTGGGCAACTGCTTTGCCTCTGTTCATATTTCGACCTCTGTTTTGTTGACTTTGTTTCCTGGCCAACTTCTCTTCTGCCTTCAACGCCATCTGATACACATCCTCTACTGTTCTGACTGTCGCCACGATGATCTCATCTTGAATATCATATCTCAGCCCATCAATATATCTAGAAACTTTCTCTTCGTCCCTCTATCTCTCTCCAACTCTAATGTTCAATTTGTAGAAATCCTCTGTGTACTCCTTCACAGTCAATCCCCTCTGTCTCAGGTTTTTCATTCTCATGAACATAATTATCTGATAATCTTTGGGTATGAATTTCGCCTTAAGCTTGGCTACAATTTGATCCCAACTCCGATTTTTTGTTTACCTTTGCTCCTCCTATCGGCCTGCAGTTCATCCCACCATAGTGCCGCATGTCCTTTCAACCTAGTGAGAACATGTCTTACCTTTTTCTCCTCTTCGACGTCCTCATAGTCGAAAAACTTGTCCATTGCTTGTATCTATTCAAACAATTCTTCTGTGTCTAAACTTCCTTCATACACAGGGATGTCAATCTTCTCTTTGGCACCCAATTTGACAACTGCTCTTAACAAGCGCTCTTCCGCAACATCCTCAACTACAACTTCTTCAACTTCTACTTCTTCCATTTATGCCTCGCTGACGTCTCCAACATCATGCACTCTCCTTTGTGCTGTTTCCATGGAATCCAACCTCGCACACAGTTCTCTCATCTCCCTTTCCATAGCTCTATTGGCTACAGGTGGGTCAACACGTCTTCTAGGCGGCATTATGCTGACACTTCTGATACCTCTCCTCGATACCTGTTCAATCTCCTTTCTTTACAAAAGTCAATTCTGTACTCGCTCTAATACCACTTCTGACGTAAACCCCCTTCCCTCCAAAGGGCTGCACGACCTCCCGGTCTTGGATCATTTGAAAACATTGAGTCAGAGTGACTCCTTGGGTTCCTATGGGTACCCAAAATAACTCTACCCACACACACAAGTCTCCTCCGCAAGTGACCACGGCTATGACCGTGGGTCTATCCCTTCACGGTTTGGACTTCGGGGATATCTCGAATCCTTCTCCCAACTTTTCCCGAAACTCTATTCTCCGAGGTTCCGAACTTCTGCCACACGTCTCCTTAGATCCGCTAGCCCCACTACGGTTCAGAATTTGTGACCTTGCGAAACTCTAGGAATCTCACCCACAACTTTCAATCCTTTGATTCCCAAACTCCTTGATCCATTGCCACGTGCTCCCCTACGATCAACGACCAGGATTGAATCACGACTTCGGATTTCGCGACTTTACTCTCGTCAATTTTCAAACTTGTCGAACTCTGAAATTCTGAAATACTCCCTGGCTATCCTCCTTGAACTTTACCTTCTTCTGGTTCCTCTGAAGGCTTCCTTCGAATCTTAGTCGAATCTCGATCCGTGCACACCTTGCAACAGACAGTTCTTCGCACTCAACTTCTCCTCGTGGTTGACTTAGCCCTCCTTGCGACTGTTCTCCAACCGCTTTTGTCTTCCATGACTGAAATCATGTTATCCTCCCTGAGATTTCGAGTCTGAAAACTCTGTCGCACACTCCTTGCGGACGTCAATGCACTCCTTGCACATATATGAGTTTCACTATCTCTTATGAGCTTTCGAGTCGAAACAGACTCGGTCACGCACTCCTTGCGAACACTATGCACTCTTTTCACTTTCTCAACGAAGAGAAACAATTGAAACTTATTCCCTCTTCATAATGACTCATACATTCAACAAAGCAAATGTAGTCATAGATACAAGAACATAAATAACATAGAATTGAAAAGTAACAGAAACTCTACCATTCATTCGCGTAGACACATAACAAGACACATTGGGACAATATATCTCTGTTAGCTTACATTGACAATCTACACACTAGATTCAACAGCCTCTCTTCGGCAATAATACAATGCTTTATACAAAGGCACTCTCTTGAGTTCCTCCCTCCAACTACTCTACGCTATCTTAATGGAAATTGAATTCTACCAACTACTTAATACCTATTACAATAAATTTTACGTCAGAAAGATGAGAGCGCAAGCTCCAAATCTGTACTGCAATCTGATTCATAAAACAAATACATTCCCCCATCAAATTTACATGATGGCCCAACCTCCGATCTTTAAAGACATTCATAACTCAATTTTTTTGTCAGATATTACATTAATACATTGATCTTTTGAAATTTAAAATGTTTCAAAATATGTCCGCTAGTGTGCCGAGCTATCTTCCACGCTCTTGCTTTGCTGGCGATGCTCCTGCATCACCATTGGAAAGGTTTTGGAATAATATTTCCAACCATATAACTTGTGCTTCCATTTGAGCTAGGTATGTAGGGTAAAAATTCCTTCAAAGATGGAGTATCCAAACTGATAATCAAAAATCCAAAAGTAATACTTTCAACAATCTCCATCCTGCAATATTTATCTTGGACATCTGTATGCTTATAATATTTATCTTGGACATCTGTATGCTTATAATATTTATCTTGGACATCTGTAGGCGCCTCTTGTCTTTGACATTAATGACAACAATATTTCCAACACACATTGCAAATGGTTTAGCTCTATTCTATGACTAGTTATCATGACTTTAGAGAGATTCCATTGCCTCAACGACTTTTTCGACAAACAAGATTGAGAGGAGGGTTGTCATTTTGAGCAAATCTTAGAGAGAAAATCAAATATCAATGATGAAGATGCAAATGAGTAACATGGTATCTATTCAATACTTCCAAGAAATATTTTGAAACATATGGAGCTAGTTACTAGTAGAGGCACAAGATCATTGAAGTGATGATACATGTTGACTAACTAAAGTCTACAAATATTCATAATGGGATGTAGAACAAGTAGATTGATTGGAAGAAAACGTGAATAAACTTGAAGACAAAGGAAACTCAAAACATATATTCCATGAAGTTTGGAATTTGTGGAAGTTCATATTATTGATTTGATACAACAATCAAGATATCTTAGGAATGATGTCCATGACAAGTTAAGTGAAGATGATTTGGTTGATCAATGGAACCTAACCACTAAGGGCACCATATAGCCAAGATTCATACAAGAATTGGAAGGACAAAAGTGCTTAGAGAATCAATGGTACTTAGTCTAAAATTTTATGGAAATTTTGTATAAATATAGTAAATGAGCGAGACCCCATAAGGATATCTAACTTGAGATTGTTCGATACATTATTAAGTTGTCCTTTCAATTTGTTGTTCTATACGTTGTTAGCTAGCTTACACAGTGATGTTCAACTTTTCAATGAAAACATTTACTAGTCAATGAAAAGAGGAAATATAAGAATATTGTTTACATCAACAATCATATGTTAGTTTTGTATATCAATGACGGAATAAAATATATGTATACATTAATTATGTTTATCAACACAAGTAATCAACAATGTATATGATACCAATAGATTTGTATACGAATATTATAATTAGTTAATTCATTTTTATTAAAAGTAGTTTTGAGAATCAAATGTTTCATATGTATGATGGGAAAAATATATAGTTATCAATTTAATGAGAATTGTGATTTCAAAACAAGAACTTTAACTCTAAAAACTCATATTTTAAGGTAAAAAAAACACCAAAATCAATTTTCTGAATAAAAAAGTAGTGTCAACAATAACACCCTTTTATTCCAAGGTAAAAATTATCACCTTTTGCAACCATGATTTAAAAAACCTTATATTGTTTCCAACAAAACCCTTAAATTCAACCCCTGAATAAAAAAGTGGCACCAACAACAACACCTTTTTTTTGAAATCAAAATTACAACTTATTTGAAATGATGGCCTTCACAACCTGTACTGTTATAACACAAAATTTAAAATCAACCTCAGAATAAAAAAATGACGCTCCTAGTAGAACCCCTTTTTCAGGGTCAAGATTGCAACTTCTTTAAAACCCATAACCCTGACAATCGATGCCTCTACAACCAAAACCTTAAAATTCACTAGAAAGAGGTTCTATCGATGATATCCTCATCTTTTTTAAAGCTTAAAATTGCAATAATATTTAAACCATGGTCCAAAAACCATATGTTGTTGCAAACAAAACTGTTAAAAAAAAAAAGACAATTTTTTTATTATAAATAAATATAAAGTAGAAAAAATAAAAAATTGGGAGAAAAATCCAAAATAGAGAAAAAACATATTAATTTACAAAATAAATGATTCAATATTCTTTTAAAATTTTAAATACATTTTAAATTAAAAAAAAAACACAATAAGAAAACCTTGCCCTATCTTTTTTGTTTTTTTTCAAAACAAATCGGTTTTTATTTATTTTTTTTTTCAAAAAAAAATTATAAAAAATGTTAATAAATACCATTTAAAAAACATAAAAACATAATTAAAAATAAAAATTAAAAACTAAAAACGAAAAAAGCCAAAAACATTGGAGGGTTATGGGGTTACGCATGGAATGCATGGCGATTTCATGAATCGTCACCAAATGTGTTTTTTTTTTTTT
>JASDQU010099888.1:121855-164431 GCA_032191745.1 Picea mariana | reverse complement strand
AGTGTTTTTTTTTTTTTAATGATTTTGTTTGCAATAACATCGGGTTTTTAGGTCATAGTTTAAATAATGTTATAATTTTAAGTTTGAAAAAATAAGGGGTGCTACTGGTAGCATCTCTTTTCAATTTGGGGGTTGATTTTAAGATTTTGGTTGTAAGGCCATATATCGTCAAGGCCATGAATCTCAAAGAAGTTGCAATTTTGATTGCGAAAAAATGGAGAGGTGCTATTGGGAGTACCACTTTTCAATTCCGAGGTTGATCTTAAGTTTTTATTGCAATTGTATAAGTTGTTAAGGTCTTCGTTTCGAAAAAGTTATAATTTTAACCCCTAAAAAATGGTGCTATTATTAGTACTACCTTTTAATTAAGGGGTTGAATTTAAGGTTTTTATTGGAAACATTATGAAGTTTTTAAGGTCATGGTTGCCAAATACAGTAATGTTGATCCTCCCGAAAAAAGTGCTATCAGTAACACCACTTTTCACAATATAAATAAAAACAACAATTAAATATAACCTTAAAAAACAAAAATTTAAAAAAATTCACATCAAAATAATAATTATATTATATCTCCCTTTATATAAAATAGAATCTTATATATTTCTCCATATTAAACATTTATATGGAAATAATATAAATAGAATTGCTTATGAAAAATTACGACTAACATAGTTCACATGTAACAACTATGATCTATAATCACAAAAGGTGTTACAAAGGTTGTAGTAAATATGACAATGGTTGTAATTTTGGGATAATATACACAAGTTGAAATTTTGGATATTATACACAAATGCCAAGGTTGGTGCAAAATGTGGGAAGTTAGGGCACATATATTATTTATTCACAATGAGAGGGATAAAATGATCAATTATTTTCTAATAAATGATTTTTGACCCATACATCTCTCACACCGACCTCATTTCTTACATTACTCATTTATAAAGCGTTTAAGTAAGTTAGGTGGCTATAATTTGAGCTTTAACATCTTAATACTTCGTTGGTCACGTGTAGCATATAATGTGACATGAGTATTAATAATTAATAGTGTGTTTTGATGTGGATTCGACATGTAATTTTAAAAATTAATTATATGTATATGTTTAAATTATGTATTTCTATTGTCATTGTATATTGTGTTGAGTATGTGTTATATTTTTTGTATGTGGAGGGGGTGCGTTAGATTTTGATGATCTTTTCCCATTGTTGGTGTATACATCCATCGGGTGTTGTCTATGGGGTTGGGCTTGGCCCATCTGTTTAGGCGAAGGGCATCGCTCGAAGCCGTCAGAATTTGAGGCAGTGCCCCAGAAAGTTTTTTGGACGATTTTCGCTATTTTTAGTGGTTTTCTAATTTAATCTCAGAGTAAGGGATTAGGGTTGTAATCTAATTTGGGTTAACGGATTAAGGTTTTGGAAGCTGTAGAATACCAAAAATATTGTACATATTGTATTGTGAAAGGTGAAATTAATAAAATGAACAGTTGAGAGGTGTGGTACCAATGAAGGTTGGTTTTCTCCCGATTAAAGGTTTCCAACGTAAATCTATGTGTACTATATGTATGAGCCATTGATTAATTTTAGTTTTACTTAAAAATATGTATACATTGTTTTATCTCACAGGTTTAAAACTTACATGATGTTTGCGTGTTTTTAGGACATACATCAAGCATCAGATATGATTGTGTTTGTCCTCCCATTGCATTTTGTGTAAGATTTTTTTTAGAAATTTTGTGTTAAGTGTATATGAGAAATATATTGATCCATAATGGTTTGCATCTATGTCACATTACTTTTTTGGTTTGCGCTTTGGTTGGGGACATTGTTTTGTTTCTTTTCCTTGGATTTCTTGGGTTTGCACCTATGTGTCATAGTTATGTTGAGCAATGTAGACTTTTTATTTTGTCACATATATTTTGTCCGGGTATCTGTATTTTGTTTGGAGATCCTCTTTTTATTTGTTTTAATGTTTACACTCTTTCTATTTGTTTCAACATTTACATGTCAACGTGTCCACATTTGGTAAACACATATAACTCTCTTGAAATTTTAAAAGTTTACTTAAAAGAATCATTTCAAAATTTTCCCATCAATTTGTTTTCTGGATAGAATCCTCCAAAATTCTCAAACTCAATGCCACTCATATGAGATCATTTGACAATGGTATCGAAAATATATATCCGTATAAAACTATGTTGAAAAAGTAGGGTACATACATTTATATGGCGGAGAGAAATTAAAAGGGGTTGAATCCAATGATAGAAAATAATGAGTTTTTCACCATTGGATACAGTTCAATTTCTATGAGGGCTTAGCCCAAAGCCATGGGGTACCTTGAGATAATCGTTAAACGTGTGGTTGCACCCATAAATATTATATTAAATGATATTGTGAACCGTGTACATAAGAGGATCAAAGCCCACCCCCATGTCCTTCAATATTTTCGCCTAACGGGGTTGGATCCAATGGTAGAAAGCGAGGGGTTTTTCACTGTTAGGTATGGTTCAATTCCTATAAGGGCCTAGCCCAAATCCATGGGGGCACCTTGAGGTAGTGGTCGAATGTGTGGTTGCACCCACAGATAGTATATTAAATGGTATTGTGACTCGTGCACACATAAGTGTATCAAAGCCCACCCCATGTCCTTCAATTCTGGTTGTTAAGACACTCCTTGTGACGTTGTTGGTTCAAACCTTGCAAAGTTGTGTTTACCATGCATGATACTATAGGAGTACGCCTAAAAGTTATAGTGGTAATGGTTGGAATCAACCCTATATCACGTGAGTACGAACCTGTCCAATTTCTGATTCAACTAGACAAAAAAAAACGACATTAAACACACTTCATTGATAAATTATTATAAAGTCATACATCTCTCACACTCATGTCATGTCTCTACAAGTCTTTAATACACATACGTTAGTTAGGTAGTTCATCAACGTAACCCTTATCTTAAAGTCTAAAATTACATTTGTAACATCTGACATAAATAATTAATAACAATATTATTGAGTGTTTTACTTTAACAATACACTTAGAAAGACGTGTTGCGCTATGATATATGAGTCACTTTGGACACTGACCTAAGAAATTCAACCATATCTTTTTGATCACATAAATCAATTCTAACAAGGGGAACATGAAGTCCAAAAACTATGTAATTGTGAAGCACATCAAATCATTAGTGTCTTCCCCATATAGGCCTTTAATCATTACTATTTTATTTTTCTTTTCGAGTGAGAAAATGGTAGGCACTTCACTTGTGAAAGTACCTAGTCTAAACATTTTACATTTTTTAAATTATTTTTGGGTATTTTTGATTAGTTTTGTTCGAAATTTGGTTAAAAATGATTGGAATTGTAGATTATAGTTATTAAATCTTCACAATTTGAGTGTTTCAGGGTTTTTTTAGGGTGTTGAATCCATTTTTACATTAAAAAATACACTTTAAGTAATGAAAAACTGCGATTTCAACAACAATTGTATAGCCAAATTTCAACGATATTTATCGAAAATAATAAAAAATATAAAACGTTTAGACTATGTGCTTATGAAAGTAATCTCTCTAGTAAACTAATGCAAATGAGTAGGCCCATGATTGCCCAAGGAGTAGAGACATATGTCATATGAGTAGATACATATGTCATATGGATATGAATTGGGGAACAAGTTAATGACGTATGGATCTAAATTGGGGAACAAGTCAACAACCTACATGTCTCTGCATCATATGCTTGGAAAATAAACCTTTTTCATTGTACAATATTGGTAGTGCACAATGGAGTATATCCATCTTCCTTAGTGTCGCTCCAAATACTTTGTTAGCACTCTGTAAATTTGTATGGATGAGAAAACGAATGATAGAGGTAACCTACAAACCAACTTTAAGACCGAAAACTAGCCTTTCCGAACTAGAGAGGGCTCTCTCTGAGACTTAGTCTCTAACAAATAATATCTTTGAATTGTCGTCTAGGTTTATTGTGCTCGTGCAATGTTTCTGATTCTGTTTGCAAGGGAATACAAAACCTTGGGCCATGGAGTCAAATTCCAGAATTCGAGAGAATTAAATGACTTGGTAACTAAAACTTGAGAGGATAAAGGCTAAGAAGGCAATGGTCTTTCAGTTCAAAGTCGTTGTGTGTGGCGAGAGAAAAATACATAAAGAAACTCAGAGCACCATTAGAGATGAATTCTAAATTACTTAGAAGAATACACAGGCGTTTAAATGGCGAAGTCTAAAGCACTGCGTGATGAATTCTAGACTTATTAAACGTTATGATTTAAACAGAATACATACATGGATATAGAGAAAACAAGAAACACATACATAAGAAAGATCACAATACATCAAACCACCACCATTAGAATTTTTTCATCAAAGTCTCAGGACCTTTGCATTATATTTCAATCGGGTTCAGAAGTTACATTCAACAGTCACTGTCTACACTAATTTTCCAACCAACCTGGCTTACATTGAAAAGATGCAATATATAGAAGAAGATGTGCCTCTTGGGATGCCATGCCCCCAACTACTACTAGAATTTCGGTTCTGGTTATTCTCTGCTAGATGATCTTTCGAATGTCACTTACTAAGAATATAAACTCAACTGTACCCAACCATGTCATAACCGACATCTTTACCATGATCGTTCGGTCATCAACAAGATTCCATCATTAGGATGTGATGTGTTGATGATTTTCCTTTGAAGGGTCAGCTGAATGATCGAGCGCTTTGTCAGATTTCTGCCACCCAGTGTAACGGGCTTTGATTGATGCCACACGATCATTGGCTGGGGTATGCATGTGACGGGTTGGTATGGCAGGTGACTGTGGACTGTCACTCATGTTTTCCAGATGGAAATGATGGTTAGGGGACCACACATCTCCTTCAAAAATGTTGTGTGTTCCTCCTACACTTGTCCTTCTCAACAGACAGGTTTTCAGCATCTGCGCGACATATATCCACTGTGCGGATACCCGTCAGATTCCTTAATTTCTGACAGGAAATAGGACACGGGGAGAGAATAATTTTGCGCCACGTTCAAAAAGACAAAAATGAGATCGGGTCAATTATGTTTCTGGCCTTATATGCAGTCTTGATTTCTAAGCGTTTTCCTGAGGGACCAGTTGTGCCTTTTCAGATTCTTTACCTGTCTTTGCAAGATGATCCAAATTTTATGAGCAGAATGAAATGACTAAAGATTATTAACAGTGATTAACACAAAATAACAGAGATACAATAAAACTAGTTTTCTATTCAATAAGGAAATAAGCTGAAACTGTAAAATGCAGCAGAAACAAGCTTGCTGGAATGGTGGAGGCTTATCTCTGAGAAGAGATGTGACGGTTGCGCTCATTCGCAAGAAGATGATTACAATGAGGATTTGAAGGCCTTTTTACAATAAACAGGAATTCCAAAAACCCTAGAGATCCAAAAACCTAACCCTAGGAGATGAAGCACCAAAAGTCATGTGGGCCCCGTTTGGGTAAGTTAGTACATCAACTTCCCGGGGTCGTAAGTTTTGCATATGATCTCCGTTTTAGGCGTATGATAGCCCGTTGGAAAGGTATCATCGAGGAGATTAATTTTGGAGTCATATGGAAAGAGCTTCGATATTGCAACCCATTTTCCAAAAAAACATCGTTGAGGGCCTCAAAAATGGTTTCGGGAGTGAAAAACTGCTAAAAATAGTAAAATACCAAAATTGCCAGAAAACTGTTTTGAACCAGTTGGAAAAGGTGGGTGGCCACTGATATCCAATTGGATAAATCCTCCCTCCTTATGAAGAAATGGTCTCCATTGCGTTGAGTTCCCCCATCAGATGAGGAAATTTCTGTTGAATTTGGCCCCGGGTGAGCCACTTGCCTTGGTGCAGGAGTTGCCATGCTTTGACAACTTGATAAAGATGGATCCTTTGCTGTTGAGTGCCCTTGATTTGTGTGTCCACAATTTGATCATTGGATTTTTGTTGTATGCATTCGGGGTTGAGCTCTGTTGGTGTCAGCTGTTCTGCTACTTCTGAGGTGTCCAATAATGGTGGGAAATAAGGGCAAAGGAGATCCACGTTGAACACTGGGTGCATGACAAGGAAAGGAGGAATGTTGAGATCAAAATCATTATCCCACATGACCTTGGTGATGGTGTACAACCCATAACGGAGTGGGTGAAGCTTCCGATGGGGTCCTATAAGGCGTTCTTTCTGCAAGTGCAATCAAAATTTGTCACCCACCTGAAACTTATGTGGCACCCAATGTTGATCATGGTGTTGCTTGTACTTGTCATTGGACTTCTGTAGGATATCCTGAACCTATTGGCAGATGTACTGGATCCTCTCAATGAAATGGGTGGATTTATCAGCTTCAGTTGGAGCAGGAGATGAGTCGGTCGAGGTGACCACAAGGGGAAGTCAAACATCTATGGGACCCAATGGTTGGAATCCCAACCCCACTTGAAAGGGTCTATGGCCGGTTGAGCTATGCAGGGCTCAGTTGTAGCTATGCTGGACATAGGGAAGGCTCTCATCCCATGTGCGAGGGTGATTGGAATTATACATGCGAAAGATATGCACAATCATTCGATTTACAACCTCAGTTTGGCCATCTGTATGGGGGTGGAAGGCCGTGGATTTAGTGAGCTTGGTGTCCAGTAGTGACCAAAGGCTCAACCATAATGTGTTGAGAAATCGTCTGTCCCGATCTGAGACAATGGTTTGTGGGATTCCTCTGCTGTGATGCTCTTCTTGCAGGCAACCAAAATTGCCATCTTATAAAAGCGATCAACAACCACAAAAACACAGTCATTTCCCCACTTGGTGGACGTGAGGCCCGACATGTAGTTTATTGAGATGGTTTCCCATGACCTATTAGGAGTATGAAGAGGGGTGTATAGGCCCTGTTTCTTAGTGGTTGGTTTGGCAATAACACAGGCAGTGCAGGACTTGATATACTTGCTAACCTCCTGTCGAAGTTTCAACCAGTAGAAATGTTTTTGTAGCATCGCCATTGTCTTTTCGATGCCGAAGTGTCCTTCCACACGACTGTAGTGAGATTCCCAGATCAGCTTCACTCGCTCGCTTGATGGAACACATATATGGCCTAGATGACACAACAACCCATCCCGAAGATGGAAATTATTGACAACTGTGTTTGCACCCAACATTTGGTAGGTGGTGGAGAAGTTCGGGTCTGTCTCATAGAGTTGGGGCCATCCAGAGGGCTCATGGACGCAAGAGTCTAGCACCGTGGTGAGTGCCATGACTGGTGGTCTGCTGAGGCAATCAATGACACAATTGGTACTTCCTATTTTATACTTGATGTTGAGGTGGAATTGCTGCAAGTATGTGGACCACTTTTGATGGCGGTCATTCTACAATTCTCCTTGTGTCTGCATGAACTACAGTGGCTTATGATTAGTGTTGATGTCTGTCTCCTTCCCAAGAATGTAATGTCTCCACTGGTGGTAGGCTTGCACAATGGAGTACATTTATTTTTCGTAAGTAGGCTTCTTATGAACAACATCTGATAGTGTCTCACTATGATAGGCCATGGGGTGGCCGTGTTGAGTGAGAATGACGCCCACATCATAGTCTGAAGCATCTGTCTCGATCTCAAAGGGCTGCTGCAGGTCTGGTAGTGAAAGCACTAGGGCTGAGAACAGGTGCTGCTTCAAATCTTCGAACGCTTGTTGTTGGGACCGACCCCACAAAATTTTTTCCTTACCACCACCCTTGGTTATTTGGCTAAGGGCCCATGCAATATGGGAGAATCCCAACATGAACCTGCGGTAGAAATTGGCAAAGCCCAAGAAGCTCTGAAGCTCAGTGAGCGTGGTTGTGGCTGGACAGTCATGGATGAATTGGATCTTGGCTAGATCCATATGTATGCCATGCTGATCAATGATGTATCCCAGGTAATGGACCCTGTCCATGCCAAAGGATCATTTTTCCAAGTTGGCGTATAGCTTGTGCTACCGCAGGGTGTGCAAAACCTGTTGAATATGCTGCAAGTGTTTGGCCCAAGTCTTGCTATAAATGAGAATGTCATCCAGATACACCACTACGAAATTATTGGTGAATGGTCACAGGATATCATCCATCATCCTCATGAAAGTGGCTGGAGCATTTGTCAAACCAAAGGGCATGACCAACCATTCAAAAGGGCCTTCCTTTGACTTGAAGGGGGCCTTCCATACATCTGTCTGTTCTATCGAGACCTGGTCGTAGCCAGACTTTAGATCAATATTACTGAAGTATTTGTCCCCTGTGATTTGATCAAGGAGGTCATCGATTCGGGGAATCGAGTACCAATTTCTTACTGTGATTTTATTCAGAGCCCAATAATTAAGGCAGAGTCGCCAGGTTCCATCTTTCTTCTGTACCAACACAATTGGGCTCCCACAAGGTGATGAGCTGGAATGGATGTGCCCCTTGTGGAGTAGTTATTGGATCTGTCGCTCGATCTCCTCATTCTCTAACAGAGAGCGGCGATAGACTGGCCCATTGGGCAGCGGTGCGCTGGGGGTCAGATCGATGGGGTGCTTGACCTAGCAGTGCAGAGGTACCCTGGTAGGTGAGGAGAAGATATTCAATTATTCTTCCACGACCTTATCTACTTGCTTCTGCTGTGTGGAGAGGTTGTCCGTAGAGACCCTTGATGTGGTTGTGATCTTTTGCTTATTCTGAGAGCGAATCACAAAGAACACAAACTTCCCCGTCTGAGAGATGACCTTCCTGCATTGCTTAGCAGAGATCAAGGAAATAACACTAGGTGGGACTGCCTCAGGTATCCTGTACAATTTCTTGTTCAAAGTAATAATAACACTACGAGGCCTAGACTCATATACAACATGACTTTTCCATAAATAAAGTTGACCCAAAAGAACATCACAAACTTCGAGAGGATCAAAATCACATAATACCTCATCTTTGAAGGGCTTGATTCCGTATGACAATCGACACTGTTGGCTGACGCAGAGATCGATTCATTGGCGAAGCCATCAAATGGTGTAGGGTTGTGGGTGCGGTGTTGTTCGCAGGGCCAACCGCTTGATGACCTCTACTGAGACGAGGTTCTTCTGGCTACTGCTATCAACGATGAAGTGCAGTGGGGTGCCTTTTACCCACATTTGTGAATGGAAGAGGCACTCTCCTTCTTATGACTTATCCGGTTCACCCGACTGGAGCTTGGTGGTAGCAACGGTGGCACTGGGTTCTCCGTCAATGATCTGTCTTCCCCTTTCTGGTTCTGGCCCAAAGTTAGAACCCGCATCTGATTCAGAGGCTTTCACTTCATCCACCAACGATTGCTTTGAGCGACAATCAACAATGTTATGCCAAGGGATCTTATGGAAGTCACACCACTTCCCGATATCTTTATTTGTCTTTCCGGTGTCCTTATTTGCTTACGGCTTGGATTGGTTGTCCTGATACTGTCCATCTTTTCTTTGTCCTTTGTTCTGTGGGTTGGGGCCACCCTTTCCTAGCTTTTGTTGTGAGGGGTTCCCAGGCCCAAATTGCTGTGTCTTTTGTTTGAGCTTCTGCTCGATTTTGATGACATATCGATAGGCCGCGCCCAAGGATGAGATGTCCAGAAATTTCATTTTGGTCTGGATGTATCTATGTAGAGCACTGTGATACTTGAGCACCAGATGTCGCTCTGAATCTTTGATACCCAGCTTGGTGCGTAAGGTATGGAAGATATTTGTGAAATCTGGCACTGCTTGGTCTCTTTCTTGCCGCAGTGTGGTCCATTTGGTATACAAGTCGTCATAACTTCCGACAGGGTAGTATTGCTCCTTAATACAATCCATGAAGGATTACCAGGTGGCCATGACTGTAAATAATGAGGGTTCCTATGTTTCCATTTGCTCACAAAAAGTTTCCCACCAATATTTGACATGGGGAACGACTTTGAGGAGTGCAAAAGTAATCTTTTCTCTATTTGAAAAGTTATGGATAGAAAAATAACCTTCTAGTAGATTCAACCACTTGTCTACAGTATTTGTGTCTATTTGACCTTCAAATATATGAATATCAAAGTTTATTTGTACCTTGAAGGGGGTGGCGCCTCCGCTCGAAGAAGATGCGTCGCCTGTTGGTAGCCGCCGAAGGATTTGCGCAAAACTATCCATCATCTCGTTCCTCTATTGTGTGAGGGCTTCCTCAATCAATAGTTTGAAAGGATATCCTATCCTATCATCTTTATTTTCTTTTTCCATGAGAGGTTGCTTGGGCATGCGAGAGGTTTTTTCCTCAAGAGAAACAAGCTCGATACCCAACTCTTTATACTCCGACCTCGTTGGGGACATGCATTAAGACGACAAGGAGAAGACTGCTCTGATACCATTGATCCAGATTTTATGAGAAGAATGAAATGACTACAGATTATTAACAATGCTTAACACAAAATAACAGAGATACAGTAAAACTGGTTTTCTATTCAATAAGGAAATAAGCTGAAACTATAAAATGCAGCGGAAACAAGCTTGTTGGAATGGTGGCGGCTTATCTCTGAGAAGAGATGTGACGACTGCACTCATTCGAAACAAGATGATCACAATGAGGCTCTGAAGTCCTTTTTACAATAAACAGGAATTCCCAAAACCCTAGAAATCCAAAAAACTAACCCTAGGAGATGAAGCGCCAAAAGTCACGTGGGCCCCGTTTGGGTAAGTTAGTACATCAACTTCCCGGGGTCATAACTTTTGCATACGATCTCCGTTTTAGGCGTATAATAGCCCGTTGGAAAGGTATTATCGAGGGGATTCATTTTTTTAGAAATTTGGAAGGAACTTTAATATTGAAACCCATTTTCCCAAAAAAACATCATTTAGGGCCTCAAAACGGCTCAAGAAGTAAAAAATTGCTAAAAATAGTAAATTACCAAAATTGCCAAAAACCTGTTTTGAGCCAGTTGGAAAAGGTGGGTGGACATTGATATCCACCCGGATCAAAATACCCGGTTCTCCTTCAACTTTGCTTGAGAAATGGCTAGATCTGCGTGAACATTTTCCATGGCCGGTTCACATTCCTTGAAATGCTCCACTATTTTATCCTCTGACATTCTCTGTTCTTCGCGCAACTGGATGATCATGTATTGCGATTCTCTGGGATGTCTATTGAGCCAATTCATATTCCGTTCTTGAATTTGTGACGTCGATGTCGTGACAGTCCTTTCCACTAACTGCTTTCTCAATTCCATGTTCTCCTGATACAACTCGACAATAGCAAGATGCACTTTCTTTAGCTGCTGCGACGACTCCTGAACATCCATGCTTTCAGTGCCCGACCTTCTCCGTCTGTCATAGATTTCTTGGCTTGAACCCTCGACAAGTTCTATCCAAACAATGCGTATGTGTAACTTCTCAACGACTGATTGGTTGCATAGTTTGTTTGGAGCTTGGGCCTCCCCTCTTCCTTGGCCTACCTCTTTTCTAGGGTACTGACTGTTGGGGAGAAAAGAATTCCACTGTCTTTCCTTTTCCCACAGCCCCTTCTATTCTCTCCTCCATGCTGGGAGATGCTGCTTCTCCCGTGAGTACAGGAGGATCTCCTTTAGGGTCCCGGGGATGTCGGCTGAAAACATAAACGAATCCCAGTCCTTTCCCAGTCGCCTCAATTCCTCAACTATCAACAATTTTATTAGTGAGATATGGGATAAGTTCTTCTTTGGCTAGTTTTCTTTGGCTTGGACACTGTACACCATTCCTCCTAGACTTTGGTGCAAGAAAAAAGGTAAGTTTAACGACCTCTTTCTTGTGAAATGCATCAACAGTTTAATGTGATGTGGGTATATTTTGTCAGACATTCTTTCATAGGTAAAATAATTTCTAATCACCTTCAGGAGTTTTTGAAAAGGCTCCCATAGATACCGACTTGGAACACCCATTCCGATTTTCCCGTTCAGGTAGTTTGGTTTGATGAATTCTTCATAGCATAGCACATCCAAAGGCATGCCCTTATACCACCTCTGACCCTGCAGAGGGATCTCCGTCATGGCTGACAGAGTTTCCTTCGTCACTCGAAATGTGATTCCCACAATAACCACATAGAACTTGTTAAATCTGAGCGCAAACTATTTCGCCAGCTTCACATTGTATCCTTGGATTTTCTCGCAATAGTGCATGCATCTGACTTGTTCGAAATATGCCCTGACATTTGGATCTTCTTTGATCAATGCCAAGTCTTGAGGCTTGGCCCTCACAGTTTTGGCACTTTGTGCCCTCTTCCTTATGTTTTTGGATGTCATCATGGTGTAATATGTGTTTGTTCTGTGCATGCAGTAGTGAAAGATGACACCCCCTTTGTGCGACAAATGGATAATGATATTCTTAGCCCACACCCGTCAGAGGGGCGGTAGTGTAACTTTGCGCGATAAGATAAAATGACTTTAGGAATTCACTGCGTGACACTCAGGCGCCACGAAGACTCTCAGTGTAGGAACGGGTCGACGCTATGACAATGATGACGACAGGCTCGTCGCAGTAGGGGAGCGGGACAAAAAATTTGGGCGTGACAAAAAAATCTAAGGATGAGAGGATGAATGTGAGAAGAATTGTCTCCAATCAGAATAGCTTGTGTCCAACTCTGACAGGTTCCAAACCATGATTTAAGATGAAAAAAATGCGACAATCTTGACTGACCCGATTTGCGACATAGCTGATGGCAATCGACTTTCCCGCAACGAGATAACTTAGGGCTTGCAGGAAAAATTACAGACAATGAATAAACTCGGATGGTAAATGAAATACACGCAAAATGAATGGAATTTATAACTGAATGAGCAAGGGATGGAATCACGATGAAGGACACTGAATCCATGGTGACGAGAAGTTTTGAAGCAGGCTGAAGATTTGTGCAGCACACTCGCGCGATGGGTACACTTCAGAGTGTGTAAAGTACATATGATAAGAGCTGCGGAGTATACATGATATGAGCGCTGTGATTCCTTATCCTTTCTGAATTCATAATGAGGTGATGATGGTCGTTATATCTACCGACGTGACCCTTACTCTAAAAAATTGCCTCGACCTTTGGCACGTAAAATCCCTTTTTCTGACAAGACCCGACCTTTTGGGAAAAGTCCTTTACAATTTACACATGTTTTATTCTGACACCCTTTCCCGACTCCAAGGGCCAGATCGAACACTTTCTGACTTCGACCCATTCATTTTTCAGTACCTGACCTCACACGCTTTGAAACATGAACCATGACTCAACTAGGACTAACTCTAACTGAAAAAATGACGACACTAACACACTTCACCTAAGAATGATGTCTTGGTTTTTCCTCACCAACCAATAGTGGCCATTGAATGAAATTGGTTAACAAACACATGTATTTGCAACTAATTTAGAACCTTGTGGAGAATCTAATAACCTCACACAATCCATTCAAAATGGGATTTGTCTATGGTATGCATGGACACTCTAAAATGAAAGATTCCATTTTACCTCTCCCATTCTCACTTTTGTAAGTTAACTGGTAATAAGGGGATCCCTAAATGCTTGCATGTATTGGATACCTTTTTAATATTTATGATATCTAGCATGTTTCAAATATGGCACATCCCTACTTTTTGTTAACATATGAGAGGTACACTTAGACACCTAAGATTCCATAGTAAGTAGATACTTTTACAAAAGCATGATCAAATTTATATCATGCATTACAAGATATTTTTCCATGCTTGTATCCACTTCTAGCTATTTCTACCATGTATGATTTTTTCATGGGAAGCATAGAAGAGATTATATTCCTTCCTATATGATTTTCTCATGGGAAGTATAACAAAGATTAGATTCCTTCCTCACGATTCCCCTATAAGAGATTAGTCTCCTTCCAAGTAAACTCACAAGTCATGAACACCATTCAAAGTTTTCCATGTAAATAATCTATTCTTATGTTCGTTAAAAATAGATGATATACAAGTGTTCATTAGTGAGCATTGTGATGTACAATATTTGCAATTTGTAACTTTTATGCATGAATTTTCCTAGAACGATATGAATGACACCTGCACACCTCTATGGTGATATGCATTGAAGTCTACCCATTGAGTACCCTTTATATGGTCTAAAAATATGATTTTGGAGTCCTTAACTTAGAATTGATGGCCCATTTGATTAATTTTGAATCCTTAGAAAGGTTTCTTTGCCTTTTTCCTTTACTCTTGGTATTTTGTCTTTCATTTCATGGTTGATCTTTTTGGTTATATGTGCCACCGTAATTTGGCTCCTCTAATTGATTTGATCACTTTTGGTTTATCCATGCATTCATTTCAACCCTAAATTATGCTTTGGGTAGTTAGAAATCCCCTATGGGGACCACATGCATTCCCCATCTTTGGTAGGTTCTTGCTTTGATTGCATTCCCCATCTTTGGTAGGTGCTTGATTTGATTGACTAAAATTGGCGAAGCTTTCCCCCTATTTATTGCTTGGTTAATGCATTACAAATTGTGATTTCGACATCTTGTTTTGTGACTCGTTCCTTGCAACTTAGCTTCCCCCTCACAAATTTGAGATCTAAAGGGAAATTTTCACTAACATACCTATGGCTTGGTCCTTGAACCCTATAATTTGGGGGATCCAAACTCATGAATTAACAAAAAGAAGGTAACCAATTTCCCTTGATTTTTGGGTTGACAATTTTACAACTCTCAATGATGAATTGAATATAAATATTTCTCTCCTTTCAATTTTTATGTCTATTCTTTGGGAATCTTTGGCTCTTGTACATGCTCTCTAGGTTTTTTTTCTATTTTTTGCACATGCTTTTGGATCAATCTCGGTGTTGTGTTGGTTTTGTCACATGGGTGAGCAAAAACAAAACACTTGCATTCTTAGTTAAGTCAACTAAACAAGACAAAAGTTTGTGAGTTGATTAGATAACCAAATACACATGAAACAAGGAAAAAAAAAACAAACAACTAATAAATAAATGTTGGAGAAGCTTGAAAGAACTAGAATCATGAAAAGAAAAAAATGACCAATATATAGCCACCAATGGATCAATATATTGATAGGCTAAACACAATAGAGAAAGGCAGGGACTTATGAGTCCCCTCTTCTTACTTGGGAGGGCTCTTGAGTTCCCTAATTGAGATCTATTCTCTTCATGAAATGACAAATGACAATGGTGAAGAAATACAATGCCAATTCCCTCAAGAGGTGAGTGGAATGGCCCTTGCTATAGTGCTTGAATGATTCAAAGAGAAAATAGGATTCTCAAAGAAGAATTATTGCATCATAACAATACCTTGAAGTTCTTATTTTCTAGCACACCCATGGCACACATTTATAACATCCATTCATGGAAAGATATAATTGGTTCATAGTGTGAACAAGGGGCCTTTTAGGGAACTTCCTAGCCCTTGATCAACCTCTAAGCTAGATTTCGCTCAGATATGAGTGTCAAATCATGTCGGGGGTCAGACTAGAAGTGGTTGAGGGGCCAAAAAGATTAATAAATGCCATGTTCATAGAAGTGTACGACTTTTATCGTAGACAATCACGCATCTTGCGCACATTGCGTGCTGAGGGCTGTGTTAGCCTGCACATTCTGTGCACTGTGCACATGGTTCCTTTGGTGAATTTGAACACTTTGGTTTTTGAACCAAGTATATAGTTTTTTTCATTTTTGGTGGACTTTGGTGCTGTAGGTGGAATAATTGCTGCTGACATTGATGTCTTTATTCAACCATTGTGTGCAATGTTGCAAACGATTTTTCAGTGATAACACTTGAGTTTCATTCTCTGTTAGGTACCGGTTCTATTATATTAAGCATAAAACAAAAATATTGCATAAAATACCAACATAACAACAAAATGTAGAGAACCACAACAAAAAATGACACCTTTATTGATAGAAGCAATGTTCACTTGCCCCTTCAAGGGAGAAACCTCCAGCAGAACAACACTCTATTACAATATTTCTGAAGAAAAATATTTCTCATGTCTCCTACTCTTATTTATACTAATTCTATCTTCTAAAGAAGATTCTAGAGGATATCTTTCTAGAAGCGAAAGCTTCTATTAGTTCTTCTTACGTTTACTTGTTCACATTTATTAAATAGGCCTTATTAACTAATGTTGGTCTTTATTACATGGAAAATACATTATTCTACCTACGTGAGGGGTTAGGGAGGTTAGGTCCGTAAAATTCCCTCCCCCTTGAAGAGAAACCTTGTCCTCAAGGCTTGAGATGAGGAAATTGTTGCAAAATGTTGGTCGGTTCCCAGGTGGCATCTTTTGGAGTTGTATCTTTCCACTAAAATAACACTTCCTTGATGGTGCATTGATGGAGACAATGCTCTCACTGGTCCAATACTACTTGTGGATGCAACTAAATGGGGTCTTCTTATTGTGAGTGGGAAATCCCTCTACGGACTAGCATCTAGGGTTAAATTATGCATGCAGAAAAGACCTAAAGAATCCTATTTTCTATCGTTGTCCCAGACCTAATCCCCATTATTATTAAGCAAATACATAGTTAAGTGAGCGTACCTTATTTCAGACATTTGATATCGATCCTTCTTCACACTTGATTTCTCCTTGACTGCAACTCTCCTCTACGACTGAACTGCATTCACACTAGATACGCAACAAACTCTACATGCATTTGATCTAAATATTAATGGGTTAGAGATTCAAACATGTATGCAATAAACTATGAACACCTCGTATGGTAGAACGGGAAAAATAATTCTTTATTACCAACTTTAATAAATCAACTTACAATGTCGACGCTGGCCACTGCTCTGTGAACCTGGTCCTGGGCTCCTCTTCAACTGTCCTCCAACTTCTTTGCTTTGTATCTCTTCTTGCACAAGGATGGCTAAAGGGTTGAGACAAAGGGAATGTGGAAATGGGTATAGTTTCTTTACTATGATTCTCTTCCTCCAAATGGGACCCCTAACCCTTCTTTTATAGGCTAGAAGAAGCTAGGTATTTGGAGGAACCCTCGACCATTCATGGCTGGAAGGTTTAGTTAACTTACCCAAAGCTATGTGTTTTGTCATCAACTTTCCTTTTTTCGTGCTTTTGTAGGTACACACAGGTTGTTTTGGGTCAGCTAGTGTGTACATGTGCTCAGTAATGGAGTAGGGTGTGTGGGCCTTTATAAAAGAGATTTTTAAGAAGAGTTGTTCAACAGTGCTTTGGAAAAGAAGGAATCTGAGATGGCCTGATGCCAGGTAAGCATGTCTGGTGAAAATTAGGGTTATAACACTTCTTCATCCAATTAAGGGAGATTGGTTTGCATCTGGAACTTAATTCCAATCACTTTCTTTAAGCATGAGACATGAAAAACAATATGGATCTTAGAATTATTGGGAAAAAAAAACTGGTAGGCCACATGCCCCACTCGCTTGAGAATTGTATAAGGACCATAAAATTTGGGAGCAATTTTCTGATAGTGCTTA
The DNA here is from genome assembly GCA_032191745.1 of Picea mariana. Taxonomy (NCBI): domain Eukaryota; kingdom Viridiplantae; phylum Streptophyta; class Pinopsida; order Pinales; family Pinaceae; genus Picea; species Picea mariana. The sequence goes on along the minus strand of JASDQU010099888.1, from coordinate 147,010 downwards.
GTTTTGAGTGAAGTCCACTTACAAGGTTGCAAAATAAGGAAAACATGGTTTCCTTCAACAAATTAATGTTCATAATGATCTTGATCTTCTTGTTGCTTCATGTGATACTTAACCATGACCAAATTTTCTTTGAGGGTATGGAGAATGGCTTCTTAGACTATAATATTTTTGTCAACCTCCTGAACCTTCAAGACACTTGACATGTATGAGAGAACCGACGGTGGATTTTTTCCATATATAGCTTCAAAAGGAGTCATGTGAGTAGTTGTATGATAAGATGTATTGTACCAGCATTCAACTAGGAGTAACCACTTAGCCCACTAATTTTTGTTTGTCGGATCCAAAACCCCACAAACATGTTTTCAAACACTTGTTGACAACTTTAGTTTGGCCATCATTATGAGGATGATAGGCAGTGATGAGATGAAACTAGGTTCCTTGGAGTCTGGACATTTCTTTCCAAAAATTGTCGGTGAAAGTTGGGTCTCTATGAGAAACAATAGAATGAGGCATGCCATGAAGTTTGAAGATATTATCCATGAATATTTGAGCCATGGTGGATGCGATGAATGGGTATTGAAGAGCACATAAATGAACATATTTGGAAGGAAAATCGACTACTACCATGATGACTGAATTATTTTCCGGTTTAGGTAAGCCAACAATGAAATCCATAGTAATATCCCTCCAATTAGCATGGGGCACAAGAAGCTATTGGAGTGTGCCTAGCGATTTGAATATTTCTCCCTTATTGTATTGGAAGACATCACATTCAACGACAAAGGTGCAGACATCTTGTTTCATACCATCCCAGAAAAAAGAACGTTTGACCCTTTCATATGTTTTGGTAAACCTTGAATGTCCAATGATGTTTGAAGCATGAAGCTCATAAAGCACCATGCATTTAAGTTGTGATTGTTTTCTTAAATACATATGACCTTTGTAGTGAAGCTCTTCATTGTTCCAAGAGTACATTGGAGAAGTTAGAGATTGTTGTTGCAATTATTGGATTAGGTGAGAAAGTTTGGGGTCTTGCAGCCATTCTTGGCAAACAACTTGGAGCCAATATGGTATAATGAAGGAGAGATAAAAGAGAGACCCTTTTTCTTCATACTTCATGGAAAGAGTGTCAACAACCACATTTTATTTTCCCTTTTTGTAAATGATCTCATAATCATATCCAAATAGCTCGGTCACCCATTTTTGTTGCTTTGAGGATGAGATTCATTGTTCCAAACAATACTTGAGGCTCTGATGATCAGTTTTAATTTGGAAGCGTTTTCCCAATAGATAAGGATGCTAAAGATCCACGACATGCAAAATATCCAACATTTCCTTTCATAGATTAATTGGCCCAAATGTCTATCTGAAAGTTGTTTTCTAGTGAAGGTAAAAGGCCGACCATCACGCATGAGGACTACCCTAATTCCTTTCCCTGAAACATCACATTCCAGGACAAAGGTATTTGTGAAGTCAGGAAGGGCCAATACTATATCATACACATAGCCTCTTTCAAGGTGTGGAAGGATCAACCAACTGTTGGAGTCCAAGTGAAAGCATTTGTTTTAAGGAGAGTAGTGAGAGGTTCTGAAAATTTTCCATAATTTTGAATAGACTTGCGATAATATCCCATTAAACCCAAAAACAATGCAAGCACTTAAGAGTTTTAGGGTGATACCAATCCTGCATAGCTCCAATTTTCTTAGGATCCACTTGTACACCATCCTTGCTGACAATATGACCCATGTATTCCACTTCCAAGGCTCCAAAGGAACATTTAGATTGTTTGAGGAAATGTTAGTGCTAAGAGAGTAGATGGAGAACTTGATCCACATTGGTGAAAAGGGTGGTCCAAGTTTTACTATATATGAGAATATTATCAAAGAGAACTAAGACAAAATGACGGATAAAAGGATGAAAGACATGATTCATGAGACTTTGGAAAGTGGAGGGAGCATTACATAGGCCAAAGGGCACTACCAAGAACTCATAGTGACCCTCATGAGTTCTAAATGAAATATTGGGAATGCCATCCTCTTTCATACGTATCTGGTGGTAGCCAGAACGAGGATCAAGTTTAGTAAAGTACCGCACACCACTCAATTCATCCAATAGATCATCAATGACAGGAATGGGAAATTTTTCTTTGATGGTGAGTTTATTGAGGGCACAAAAGTATGGAAACATGTGCCAAATGCCTTTTTTCTTGAGTATCATGACCATAAGAGAAGAATAGTGGCTGGTACTAGGACATATAACATCTTCTTTGAGCGATTCTTGAACACTTTTCTTAATTTCATTCTTCTAGGAAAATGGATGACGATAAGGTAGAGAATTGGGAGGAAGACTACTTGGGACTAGAGGAATGGAATGATCATGAACACCACGGGAAGGGGGAAGTCCATGGGGAGTGGAAAAAATAGCTTGGTGTTTGGAGAGGATCGATTGAAGGTTATGATGTACAAAGGGTGTCTCAACTGCTTGAATAAATGGAGTTGGGAAATAATGCTCGAATGAACTTTTTTGAGGAGATTTTCCATGTGATGGATACTGATGATATCAGGGGAGCCTGCTGTGATGCCTTGGAACTCCTACTATTGTCCCTCCTATTGGATTTGCATGGTTACTTCCTTAAAATACATGAGGAGTGTGTAACCATTCTGCACCAAGCATAATGTCACAACCACCCATATCGAAAGAAAACATATGATATTTTAGGTTATACTGACCAATTTAGAGATGCAAATTTTCACAACGCCCCCCACATTTCATGGAACCTCCAGTGGCAATCATGATTTGAAAATTGTTAACTGCATGAATATAGAAATTGGTTTTTTGGGAAATGCAATGATGAATAAAATTATGAGTGTTTCCACTGTCAATTAGGATGATGATCTTCCTATGCTTAATGTATCCAATTAACTTGATGGTTTGGGGAGCAGAGAAGCCAATGAGGGAATTTAGTGAAATGAATGGTTTGACTTCTGTTGGATCAGAGGGAAGAGTAAGATCTATTGGATCGAGTAGCTCTTCCACAGGGGGAGCCTCTACCTCTTCTTCAAAATCATCCTCAGATATGGCCATAAAAATCTTTTGTTCCTTAAACTTGTGCCCCATAAAATATTTGTCATCACAATTATAGAAAAGGCCCTTGAGTTGGCATTCAAGCATTTATGCCTAGGTCAATTTATGGATATTTAGTGGAGTGGGAGGAGGGGTGAGATTGTAGGGTTTAGGGTGAGGAATAAAGGAGTTTTTTCTTGTTTGGGAAGAGACTTGTTGTTCTTCCTTATCTCTTTTAATATCTTCCAGCCAAGTCTAAGGACGATCCATTAGGGCACGAGAACATATTTCATCCTTTATACCACTGATAAAGAATTCCCCCCAAAAAAACATCTAACATGCCCTCCATGTGGAAAGATGAGTGCTCAAAGGAAGTTATAAAGTCTTCCACTGTGCCAGATTGTTTCAGCTTGGTCAAATGGCCTAAATAATGGATGTTGGTGTCAAATCATTCATAAAGCTTTGAAACAAATTGCGTCCAAGCCAGATATCGTTGGCATGCATTTTTTGTCCATTGCCACCATTGTCTTCATTCATGATCTATATAGAGAAAACCATAACGAAGTATGGCCAACTAATCAATAATGTTGTGCAAAGAGAAATGTTGTTCCATTTGAGTGACCCATCTCGTGGGATCCGAGTCATGAAATTTGTTCACCTTCACTCTAGGAAGGCACTGGTCCTATTGAAAGTGGGTGGAATGAAAGCATGTGGAATGGGAGGATTCAATGCCTTTAGGGTTATAAGGTGGTGCAAAAGATAAAGGATCTTGGGATTTCTTAAACAATGCGATCAAGTTATTCACTGCATCTTGGGATTGCTGACACATGTCTATCAAGTGGGTCACTACAGCAGGAAGTAATTCTAGTGGGGCAAGCCAATAATTTATGCTAGAAATGTTGGAAGTAAGGTAAGATATATCACTCTTTTTTTTTCTCTTTGACTTTGTCTAGGGAAATGATGCATTGATCCCAATCTTGGTTGCGGGTGTGGGCCATTGGGGAGGGAAAGGGGTAGGTGGGTCCACATAAAAAAGGGGTTACTGGTGAATGGTACCATGATGATTAGTGAAAAGAGAGAAATTCAATGGGATAGGTTCCAAATAAGGGTATAGGGAAGGGCGTGGGTCCACAAAAAAAACTGATAAGTGATAGGCACCACAAGGATAGGTACCATTGTGATGAGGGCGAAGAGAGGAATCTAATGGGATAGGTCCCGAATAAGGGTGTCGATAGGACCACTATATTATTTTTTTTTACTCCTACAGATTTATACTCCATCCTAAAGAATACTGTAGTGACAAATGGCCCAACTTGTTAACAAGAAACAATTTGTAAAAAATTCACAACCATAATGCAGGAGGAAAGGTTGCACAACAATAGATCTTGTCTGTTCCTTTGCTGTTCCATTTCTTTCCCAAGGGTTAGGGTTGAAAGGGTTCCTACAGAAAAGGGTTTTCCTTATGCTATATCTCTTTAATATAAGTGTAAGGTTGAACAATAGTACTCGACCCAATATCTCAGGGCACCAACTAAGGAATCTTGACCGTACCCTTAGCTGTACTACTTGATTTCCTAGGTACTAGAGAGTATGTTCCTGAATGATGTTCTCGGTATTGATATAGTAGTCAGTTGTATGATCAAATGATCTAGGGATGGTTTTATGAGACCTATGGGACTCTCTATATACTTGAAAATACGTGGGAGTGATGGTCGTGTATAGATTTTGTCTAATGCGGTACTACTCGAAGGGTACCAACATGTGTTACAAAGGTTTCTAACAAGGTGAAACTTTGGTTTCTAGACAACCCCGTGAAACTGTCTATAATTTCTACGTGTACTCTTCCCCACCACAAATTTACCTGCTGAACGGAAAATATCTTTTCTTTAAAGAAACTGTCAGTACACGTATTTACCCTAAAAAAAAAATTCCCACAGTTTCTGCATAGGAAAGTGCTCTCATACCACTTGTTAGGTACCAGTTCTATTATATTAAGCAGAAAACATAAATACTATATAAAATACCAGCACAACAACAAAATATATAGAACCACAACAAAAAATGATACCTTTATTGATATAAAGCAATGTTCACTTGCCTCTTCGAGGGGGAAACCTCCAACAAAGAAGCACTCTATTACAATAATTCTCAAGACAAATATTTCTCATGCCTCCTACTCTTATTTATACTAATTATATCTTCTAAAGAACATTGTAGAGGAAGATCTTTCTAGAAGTGGAAGATTCTATTAGGTTTTCTTACATTGACCTGTTCACATTTATTAAATAGGCCTTATTAACTAATGCCAACCTTTATTACATGGAAAGTATATTATTCTACCTACGTGAGGGGTTAGGGAGGCTAGGTCCCTAACATTATCCATCACCCTCCTCTCTCAAGGAGGTGTTGCTGCAGGGGTATCCTTTATTTTTTTGTTGTGGTTTGGGTCAATCTTTTTCATCTTTGGCTTGGATGATTCCACCCCATGGTGGTTGTAGTTATTTTTCCTTTTTTCTTCTATAAATATTATTTCCTATTTTTCCACTTCAAAGGAAGAATTCAACTACAAATTGTGAGATAAGTGGTGCAACCTTCTCTTGAGGGAATGTGATATCCCATTCTTTAGTTTAGACATTTTCCTTTTTCTTACTTGTTTCATTTATGTATATATGTGTGGGCACTGCACAACACTTGATTTTATTTTGTAGAAGGATAGTTGTCTTGATGGATGCAAAGAGGCCTAACACCCCTTTATTTTGATTTTCTTGTTATTTGCTTCCCTTGTTCATGTCCATGTAGCATTGAGAGTAGATATATTTTAGTTAAGGGTTTTCACGTTCTTGGAAGCAATCTACAACTCATCTCCTTTTGTCTTCTATGCTTATGAATGAAATTAGTAGAAAAGTCTTAACTGTTTATTAATTTTTTTCTTTTCTCTTTGAAAAGAAAAAGGAAATCACTAATTTATGTACTTTGGTTTGGTATTTTTATTCCTTTCATAGCTTAAGTAGGATAAATAGGAATCAAGGTGAAAAACATGATAATGCTTTATTTTATTTCTAGTGATTTATTTACTTTATACTAATTTGTTAGACATGAAAAAACATATTAAACACAAGAGAAAATACATTCACCCTACATTTATAATTTCATATAACTATGTAACAAATTTTATTAAATTAGTGTTCCACCCCTTACTCCACACCTTCCGAGTATGTTTTCCCAATTCAATGACCATTGATTTGGTAGTGAGTTGACCTATTGTCCAAGGGATTCATATTTTGGATCCCTTATTCCTCTCCTAAGGTTACTTGGTCTATTAGTTGGAAAATGTAGTCCACTATCTTCGTCCTATTAGGTTGGGTGTGCCTCTTTTATCCTTTGGGCACTTGAAGCCATATACACTTTTGGAGACTCCATTGGGGAGTCCATTAAAATTTTTCCCTTTTAAACAAAATACACTCTTCTTGTTTTACCCTCAACCTTTATTTTCTAAGAGAAAGTTTCTCTCAAACCTTCATCTCTTTATGAAAATTGGTTTCTTATTTTTGTTTTAACCTTTCTCCCTTGAGGAGAGTGTTACCTTTCATTTTGTTCTTTTACCTTTCAACCTAATTTCCTTTTAGTCAATATCTTCTCTTTTATCCTTCTCAAATGGAGTAGGTCCTCTTCCACCTCCTCACATTTACCCCAAAATTTTGAAGTAGTGCTTACCACAAGTTCCACCTATCCACCCATGGACACTACCTATGCTAGTGCACCCATGGATTCCAAAAAATTGCAAACATACATTGATAACATTATCTTCCAACACACTTTCAAGGTGTGCTACCTAAATTTACCTAAGTTCCTCATGCTCAACCTCAATTTCAACCTATCCTCTAGGCATGATACTCAACATGGGTTTGCAACAACATATAAATGCATCTTGAAGATGACATGTCCTCCCAAAACAATGGTGCTAATTCTATCGATGAATCTAACATGCACACACAAACCTTTACCCTCCCACCACTAGCCATGCTCTTCACACACACACACACATGGCAGTTGCAAAAGAGTGAAGTGACCATGATACATGTTACTACGGATCCCAAAATGAAATAAAAATGTGTAAAATCATGAAATATATAGTTTCTATAGAATTGCATTGGTTGCTATAGAGGTGGAAAAGTTAGAAAAACATGTTTCATACTTTTTGCATAATGGGGGCATATGAAGTGATATGAAGATGAAACTTGTATTATGGTGAGATGACACATATGGACACACATTCACATAAAAAATCTACGCCATATAAATTTTTTTACCCTTCAAAAAGGTGAAATAAATATAGATGTGATTCAACCGTAACTCAATTGTATGGTGTTTTTGGAAATGAAATTTTGAAGGTAGGAAGTTGACAACCATCTGTGACATGCTCACCAAATATTAGCATTATATTCATCTGTTTATTCCCCAAAAAAGTGGAACTACAATTGGGTATGTTGGCTTGAAATGAATGGGAATGTAAGGTACCAGATGTAATATAGTATGCAGAAACATGAATATTCAATATATGTCAAGGGAACAACAAAATATTGAGAAGAAAGATACCAAAAATAATACCTTTATTCAAAGAAAACATTGTTCACTTTCCTCTTCGAGGGGGGAACCTCCAAATAATAGATCTCTATTACAATATTATAAAGACAAATCTTTCTCATGCCTCCTACTCTTATTTATAGTAATCCTATTTTCTAAACAACATTCTAGAGGAAGATATTTCTAGAAGCGAAATCTTTTATTAGGTCTTCTTACATTAACTTGTTCATATTTATTAAATAGGCCTTATTGACTAATTCCATTCTTTATTACATGGAAAATATATTATTCCATCTACGTGAGGGGTTAGGGAGGTTAGGTCACTAACATTCCCTCCCCCTTGAAAAAGAGCCTTTCCCTCAAGGCTCAATATGAGAAAATTACTGCAGAATGATAGTCGACTCTCAGGTGACATCTTCTGGTGGAGTATCCTTCCATTGAGCTAAAACTTCCTTGAGGGTGAAATGATGGAGATGATTCTCACGTTGGTCCAATACGGCTTGTGTCTGCAACCAAATGAAACTTTCTTCATCCAACTATGGTATACTAGTCTGGGTGTGACACTTGGTGCCAATCACTTTGTTCAGGCATGCGACATGAAAAAAAGGATGTATCTTGGAGTGACAGGGCAAGGCTAACTGATATTCCACTAGTCCCACGCATTTGAGAATAGTATAAGGACCATAAAATTTGAGGGCAATTTTCTGACACTGCTGGGATTTTAGTGATGTTTTCTTGTATGGTTGTAGATGGAGAAAAACCTGGTCCCTTTCAATAAACTGACGTTCAGAACGACCCTGAGCTGCCTATTTCTTCATGCGGTTATAAGCCATGACCAAATTTTCTTTGAGAGTACGAAGAATGATCATGTAAAATGTAAGATTGCGATCAACCTCCTGAATGTTTGAGACACCCAACATGTATAGAAGAATCAATGGTGGCTCTGTCCATACACTTCTTCAAAGGGATTCATGTGAGTGTGAGTATGGTAAGAGGGTTTGTAACACCATTCAACTAGTGGTAACCACTGAACCCAACGATGTTGTCTGTCAGATGAAAAACACCTCAAATATGTTTCCAAAATGTTGTTGACCGCTTCTTTTTGGCCATCATTCTGGGGATGATAGGCTGAGATGAGATGCAATTGGGTGCCCTGGAGCCTGAATAATTCTTTTCATAAATCACTGTTAAAATTTGGATCTCTGTTAGAAACAATAGAATGAGGAATTCCATGGAGCTTGAAGATATTATCCATAAAAATTTGAGCCACTGTGGATGATGGGAATAGGTGTTGAAGAGAACACAAATGGGCATATTTGGAAAGACGATTTATTTCCACCATGATGATTGAATTATTTCTTGATTTGGGTAAGCCAACAATGAAATCCATAGAAATATCCATCCAAATAGTAGGTGGAAGTGGAAGTGGTTGGAGTGTTCCTGAAGGTTTGATAGTCTCTCCCTTATTGCATTGACATGTATCGCATTCAGCCACAAAGGTGCATGCATCTTGTTTCATACCATCCCCGAAGGAAGAATGACCCATTCATAAGTTTTGGTAAAACTTGAATGACCTATGGTAGGTGAAGCATTAAACTCAGAGATCACTGTGGATTTAAGGGATAACTGTTTGCTTAAATATAAGCGACCTATATAGAAAAATTGTTATTGTGCCAAGATTACCCTAGAGCATCTTGGCGATCCTATTGAATTTTCTGGATTAGGATAGAAATTTTGGGGTCTAGCAATCATTCCTGATGAACAACTTGAAGCCAGTCGACGAAACAAAATGAGAGGAAAAAGAGGGACCCTTCTTCTTCATATTTCCTAGAAAGAGCATCAACCACCACACTTTCTTTTCCCTTATTGTAAATGATCTCATAATCATATCCAAACAGCTTGGTCACTCATTTTTGTTGCTATGGGGATGAAATCCTTTGTTCTAGGAAGTACTTGAGGCTTTGATGATCCATTTTAATTTGTAAGTGGCATCCCAATAGATAAGGGCGACAAAGATCCACTACATGCAAAATAACCAACATTTCTCTTGCATAGATCGATTGGCCCAAATGTCGCTCCGATAACTATTTTCTAGTGAAATCCAAAGGTCGTCCATATTGCATAAGGACTACCCTGATTCGTCTCCTTGATGCATCACATTCCATAACAAAGGTATTGGTGAAGTCAGGTAGGGCCAGTACATGAGTAGCTCACATAGATTTTTTCAAGGCTTGGAAGGATTGGTCAATGTCTGGAGTCCAACTGAAAGCATTCTTTTAAAGGAGTCACAATTTTTCCATAATTTTGAAAAAAAATGAGATAATATCCCATTAAATCCAGGAAACCACACATATTTTTAAGAGTTGTAGGGTGTGTCCAATTCTTCATAGCTTCAATTTTCTTAGGATCCACCTGTACACCATCATTGCCAACAATATGACCTAGGTACTCAACTTCAGAGATGTAAAAAGCACATTTAGATTGTTTGAGGAAAAGTTTGTGCTTGGAGAGGATATGGATAACTTGATCCACATGGGTGAGATGGGTTTGCCAAGTTTTACTATAGATGAGAATATCATCAAATAATACTAACAAAAAGTGATAGAGGAAAGGACAAAATACATGATTTAGGAGACTTTGAAAAGTTGAGGGGTCATTATAGAGACCAAAGGGCATGACCAAGAAATCATAGTGTCCCTCATGAGTGTGAAATGAAGTCTTGGTAATGTATTCATATTTCATACGTATCTGGTGGTAGCCAGAACAAAGGTCAAGTTTGGTAAAATATTGAGCTCCATTGAGTTCATCCATATGTTCATCTATGACAAGAATAAGAAATTTTTCCTTGATGGTAAGTTTGTTGAGGGAATGAAAATCTAAACACATGTGCCAAGTGCCTTCCTTCCTGAGGACCATGAAAACATGGGAAGAATAGGGGGTGGTACTGGGACAAATAACACCTGCTTCTAGCAATTCTTGGACAAATTTCTCAATTTAATTTTTTTGAGCAAATGGATGGAGATAAGGGCGCACATTGGATGGAAGAACTTCCCATAATTAAAGGAATGGAATGGTCATGGCCATCATGAGAGGGGGGAAGGCCCTGGGGATTTTGGAAAATAATGTGATGTTGGGAAAGAATAGATTGAAGGTTAGGGTGCACAAAAGGATTCTCAATGACTTGAATGGAATGGAGTTGGGAAATGATGCCAGAATGACCTTTTTTGAGAAAATTTTCCGTGTGATGGGAACTAATGATATTTGGATAGCTTACGGTAATGCCTTGGAATTTATACTATTGGCCTTCCTATTGGAATTGCATAGTTAAATCCTTAAAATCCATGGTTACGGGGCCTAGAGTGCGTAACCATTCAAAACCAAGCAAAATGTCACAACAACCCATGTAAATAGAAAACATGTGAGATTTCAAGTTACATTGACCAATTTGTAGGCTCACATTTTCACAATGCCCCCCACATTTCATGGAATCACCATTGACAATCATGATTTGAAAATTGTTGACAACATGGATATAACAATTGATTTCTTGGGAAGGGCAACGATGAATGAAATTATGAGTGCTTCCACTGTCGACTAAGATGATGAATTTCCTATAATTAATGTGACTAATCAATTTGAGGGTTTGGGGAGCATATAATCTAGTGAGAGTAGTCAACAAAATCAATAGTTCAACTTTTGGAGGATCAGGGGGTGACATAATATCATATACTTGGGGTAGTGAAACCTTAGGTGAAATATTAGTATCTTCATCAAAACCATCCTATGAAATGGCCATAAAATTTTGCTTCTTTTTACACTCGTTCCCCAGAAAATATTTTTCATCACAATTATAGAAAATACACTTGAGTTGGCATTCATCCATTTCTACCCGAGTTAATTTCTAGATCTTGAGAGGAGTGGCAGGAGGGGTAGGATTGGTAGGTTGAGTGTGAGGAATAAATAAGGGTTTGTGGTTCTTGGTGGAGACAATCTGTTGGTCTTCCTTGGCTCGTTAAGTAGATTCCAACCAATTTTGAGGGTGAGCCATTAGGACCTGGGTGNCTTAGGTGAAATATTAGTATCTTCATCAAAACCATCCTATGAAATGGCCATAAAATTTTGCTTCTTTTTACACTCGTTCCCCAGAAAATATTTTTCATCACAATTATAGAAAATACACTTGAGTTGGCATTCATCCATTTCTACCCAAGTTAATTTCTAGATCTTGAGAGGAGTGGCAGGAGGGGTAGGATTGGTAGGTTGAGTGTGAGGAATAAATAAGGGTTTGTGGTTCTTGGTGGAGACAATCTGTTGGTCTTCCTTGGCTCGTTAAGTAGATTCCAACCAATTTTGAGGGTGAGCCATTAGGACCTGGGTGTGAATTTCATGCATGAGGCCACTAATAAAACATTCCTTTAAGAAAGAATCTGACATGCCCTCTGTTGGAACTTGACCAAGTTTTGGAGATCCTTGGTCAGGTTTGAACTGTTTTGGGACTTCGACAGGCTGTCGAAGGTGGAGTGCAAGTGGAAGCGAAGATCACAGGATCTCGACCCCTTGTTTAGGGATTTTTGGGTTTTGGGCTTATGTAATGGGTATGGTGATTGTTAGCACCATGTTTTTCATAGCTAAGGTTATAAGTTTGTCAACAATTTGCAAAGTCATGCATGTTAGCATCCATATTGTTTTTATGACTGACAACATCTAACATCTTTAAGGGTCATTTTCAAAAGGAAGCTTATCATTTATTTATTCCCATTTCCATTTGCAACCGCGTGCTACAAAATTCACTGCACACCGCGCAGAGGATGTTGTCGCATAGAGAATGCTGTCGCACAGAGGATGTTGTCATGCATATAATGTTGTCGTGCAAAGAAGGTTGTCGTGAATAAGATGTTTTCGTGCAGTGGATTTCATCGTCCAATGGGTTGTCGCGCATAGGATGCTGTCGTGCAGTGGATTTTCCTGCGCACTGGAGACGAATTTTGAAAATCCTCGAGAGGTTTTTGTCTAGGACAAACCAAATAATAAAAACCTCTCTCATATTTGCAAAATGCATCACGGGTTTGGATATTCGAAGGAATATTTGAGCTGTATTTTTCAGTTTTCGTGATTTCCTGTCCGAGACATGTTTTTGCGACACATATTACGGCCAGATGGAGATGAATTTCAAGAAATTGAGAGAGGTTTTTCTTTATAAAAATCTTAAATACAAAAAAATCTTTCAGTTTTAGAAAATAGTTTTTTATCAGTGAGATACGATGTCATATTTAAAGCCTATTTTCCTAGTTTGCTGGGCATTCTGTTGTGGTTTTGCTGTTGGTTACTGTTGCGTAGCAGACTTTCTGTGCAAGGGTGATAGAGTGTCCAGAAATGCACATGATGACTCATAAAAACCATATGGTCAAATTTTGATCATGATCAATGACTGGAAATAATATTTCGGTTATGATTATGATTTGGCAAAGTCAAGTTTTCTATTTTTAGTGAATCCGTTGAAGTTATTTTTCTCTTTCAAAGAAAATAGATCCATGATTCTAGGAGGGAGTAGTTCGACCCTAGAATCCAAGGGTGAAATTAGCTTTCTATATATGGGGATCATTTTCATGTAAACAGGGTTGGTTGGAAAAATTAGTAGACGACAACTATTGTATGTAATTTGATCTTTTGACTGAAATTTAATGCAAAGGTCTTGTAACTTGATGAAAAGATTCTAGTTGTAGCAGTGGGATGTATTGTTCTTTCTTTCTTTGTGTATGTGATTCCTGTCATCTTTAGTCATATCATTGTTTGTCTATTTTGGAACGAATTTCGAACCTGTGGATTTTCCATGCTGTGCCCCTTGTTCACGCCACTTAGACAACACATTTCCTTCTAAAAGCTAACTCTGAATTCACCCACAACGGTGGTCCAAGTTACTTCCTGTGTTTTCTCCCTGCGACACATTACGGTTTTACACTGAAGACTTCTACTCACCTAGCCTTATCCTCTCAAGTTCAGTCACTGAGTCATTTGTCTCTGTTATTTCCTCAAATCGACTCCATAGACCAAGTCTTACTTTCTTGTGCCAATATAACCATAACCCATTATATCAAAGGTGCTAAATCTAGCCACTCCTTTCAAAGCTAAATCCTGTGCAGAGATCACACCTCCCGAAAGAGCCCTCTCCAGATCTGAAAGGCTAGTTTTGGGTCTCAAAGTTGGTTGAAAAAGTTACCTTCATCGTCTATTTATCAGCCGAACTGATTTACAGAGTGCTAACATTCTGGCGCCATTGCCGGGGACATAATTGAATGAAACTTTCTCTGGGAAGAACGACATTGTTGCAGTTCTAAGGTCTGAGAGCAACATACACTTAGGCACATATTGGCTGTATTTCTGCTTTGGTGACTCCACACATCAAAAAATCAGTTTGAAGGTGATTCCACTGGCAGAAGAATCTAGAGATAAAGTTTTCATGGCAACTCCAATCAAGCTTCAAATGCGATTCAAAGACTCCACTGGAGAATGAGACTTGTTGACAGAGATATGTAAGAGAAGTATGGAAAAATAAGGTACTCGAGATTAAGTTTAGTTCAAGAAGTACTTTTATGTTTTATCAATATCTTCTTGTCCTTTCCTGAGTTTTTCAAAAGAATATTTCTTCACTTACCACATTCAAATGAATCCTAGAGATCTACCCTTGTATATCCTTCATTGCAAACTATAGGTTATACCTCCTTCTTGTATAGACGATATTCACCAAGTTCCGTCCTTTGAACCATATGATGTTCATGATCATTCTTGTGAGCTTAATGAAACCAAATATAAACTTGTGCCTTCTGTTCTTAATCCTATACCCTCCAAGATTCAAGAAAGATACAATCCTCTTAAATTGCCTTCCATCCTTCATGACCTTCCTCTAAAACATTATAAGTATCTTCCTAGGTTCGATGGAGAGATTGATGGACAATGAGCTGAAAAAGATATTCAGGTCTTTGAGCATTTCATAGACCTTTTTGAGATTGAACATGATGATGTGTCTATGAGGGCCTTTTCTTAGTCCTTACAAGGAGATTCCAAAGAATGGTTCATACATTTGCAGCCTCAATCGATTATCTCGTGGGATGAACTGAGGGAAGATTTCCATAGGTTTTGGGGTGAGAGAAAGTCATGGGATATACTCCTTTCATAGTTTTATGCCATGAGAAGAATGAAAGATGAAACCATCTCAAATTTCAGCAGGAGGTTTTCTAGTCTTTATTATAAGCTGCCTAAAGAAGTCCAACCTCCTGAAGTTGCTGCCATGCTCCATTATGTAACAACCTTTCAATCAATATTGTCTTTTCTTTTGATGGAAAGGAAGTCTATGTCTTTGCAACAGATGTTTAATAATGCTCAGGAAGTGGAAGACAATATTCAAGCATCTAAGGAGCTACACAATCAGATTTTGGATGAGAAGTTGAAAGCTGAAGAACATGAGATTGTGAATAAACAAGAAGATGATTTACATCCCGATATTTGTCATCATGATCAAGAAACTGATTGATTTATGTATTCATTTGTAGACAGTCAAGAAGATGAATTTGCAATTCAGCTTGTTGAAGAGCAAGTTGATGTTCCAAGCTTTTCCTTGTTAGATGACATTGCAGATGTTGATGATTTTCCTATATATGATGAAGATGATGATGATTATGATGTTGAATTCCTAGAACAACCAACTGCATGTTCTCTATAAGAAAATGTTCATTTTCGACAATGTCATGAAAGCAATCAACCTACATATCAAAACTATAAAGAAGAATATGAAGAAAGTACTGAATCAACTGAAGGAAATTATTTACCTTTATGCTTTGCTTCGTTTAAATTGTTGAAAGAAAATTTAAAGATCATCACTGAGGCAGAGGAATGTGTGCTGATGCAAAATCACACTGATTCATGGGAAACAATTGACATGAAATTGCAACAATCTTCTCATGTGTTTAATGACCCTGTTGCTTGTTATATGGAAGGTTTTATCTATTCAAAATTACATCCATTGGTCAAAGATGAATCTGAAAATGATTGTTTTCAACAACCCAAAGAAATTGGCAAATATGCATGTGACAACAGTGAAGAAAATGAAGAAAGTTTTGAATTAGATGAAAGAACTTTGCCATTGTGTTTTGCATCTTTCGAATTGTTGAAGCAAAATGTTTATAATGTTTTGAATCAGAAATCCTATAGGCATGATGTTGAATATGAAGAAAGCAATGGACTTGCAAATGAACATTGTCTTCCATTATGTTTTTTTTCCTTTGAATTATTGAAAGCAGATCATAAGATAACAAAGGAAGCACTGAAGTCTGACTGCATTCACAGTGACGCTGTTCTACATGAGCAAATTGTTATCAGTAAAGAGGACCAACAACCTTCTCATACCTTTAATGACCCTATTGTTGATTACATAGAAGGGTATTTTAGTTCAGATTTGCAGCCTGTGATCAACTATCAGCTTGGAAATAAATATGATGGTCAATCAACGTCAGTGTTAGATATGGATTTCTTGCCACTAGGGGTTTCATTTCAGACAACACTGTCTTCTTATTCAGAAGATTGTTATTTCCAGCAGTCTCAACATATTTTTCAGCCTTTTTGTGGTAATCAACATGTTGAATTACATGAAAACAAGGATGTAGTGGAAGGGGTGAAACACGATTGTTTTTTTATGAATGTTCTGGAGGATCCATTTGCAGTTTTGTTGGAGGCGGCAAACAATCTCAATTTTTTTGATTTTTTGAGATTTGAATTTATAGATAAATTTTTGAATGACTTATCTGTAAACAGGCTTTGGAGGAAGCATGTGCAAAGAAACCAAAAAGTGGATAAAGTGCTTGCATGCTTGCATTGGAATTTTTATTTCACTTGATTGCCATATTTTTCAGCAGTTAGGGTAGGTAGGAGTGCAAATAAGCTCGGTACTACGAGCATTTATTTTAGCAATCTGCAATTTTCATTTTCATCTTAGTTTCAGATTTTAGTTTGGAGCATATACAATTTTGGGTTTTCAGCGGATGCAGGTTACAAGTTACAGTTGGAAAGTTGAGTTTGGGAGAAGCCCAATGGATTGGCACCTAGTCTATTGTTCTTTTCTACCTCACAGGGAGGATAGAATCACTGTTGGATCCAACTGTTAGGACCATGTTTTTCATAGCTAAGGTTATAGGTTTGTCAACAATTTGCAAAGTCATGCATGTTAGCACCCATATTGTTTTTATGACTGGAAACATCTAACATCTCCAAGGGTCATTTTCAAAAGGAAGCTTATCATTTATTTATTCCCATTTCCATTTGCAACTGCGCACTACAAAATTCACTGCGCACCGCACAGAGGATGTTGTTGCGCATAGGATGTTGTTGCGTAGAGAATGACGTCGCGCAGAGGATGTTGTTGCGTAGAGAATGACGTCGCGCAGAGGATGCTGTCACACAAAGGATGCTGTCGCACAGAGAAAGTTGTCGCACAAAGAAGGTTGTCATGCATAGTCTGTTTTCGCGTAGTGGATTTCTTCACGCAGTGGGCTGTCGTGCAGTGGATTTTCCTGCTCACATGCTACAGGTCACACTGCACAAATTACTGGTTTAGTGGTCAACTTCAAGATCAATTTATGAACAACTGGAAGGGAATTTTGAAAATCTCCGAGAGTTTTTTTGTCAGGGACAAAACAAATAATAAAAACCTCTCTCATATTTTCAAAATGTATCACGATTTGGATATTCAAAGGAATATTTGAGACCTATTTTTCAGTTTTCATGATTTTCTGTCCAAGACATGTTTTTAAGACATGTATTCCAACCATATGGAGATGAATTTATAGAAATAGAGAGAGGTTGTTATTTATAACGATCTTATCTACAAAATCCTCTCTCTGTTTCAGAAAATAGTTTTTTATTAGTGAGATACGATGTAATATTTAACGCCTATTTTCCCAGTTTGCTGCGCATTCCACTGCGTTTTTGCTGTAGGTTACTGTTGCGTAGCAGATTTGTTGTGCAAAGGTGACATAGTGTCCATAAATTCACATGATAACTCATAACAACCATATGGTAAAATATTGATCACGATCAATGAACAAAAAGAATATTTCGGTTACGATTATGATTTGGCAAAGTCGGGTTTTCTATTTTTAGTGAATCCATTGGAGTTATTGTTCTCTTTCAAAGAAAATAGATCCATGATTCTAGGAGGGAGTAGTTCCACCCTAGTAGCCAAGGGTGACATTAGATTTCTATATATGGGGATCATTTTCATGTAAACGGGGTTGGTTGGAAAAATTAGTAGATGACAACTATTGTATGTAATTTGAGCTTTTGACCAAAATTTAATGCAAAGGTCCTGTAACTTGATGAAAAGATTTTGGTTATAGCAGTCAGATGTATTGTTCTTTCTTTGTTTGCATATGTGATTCCTGTCATATTTATTCATATATTTTTCTTTCTATTTCGGAAAGAATTTCAAACTTGTGGATTCACCGTGCTGCGCCCCTTGTTCGCGCCACTTAGACAACACGTTTCCTTCTAAAAGATAACTTCGAATTCGCCCGCAATGGTGCTCCGATTTAATTCCTGTGTTTTCTCCCCGCCACACATTACAGTTTTACACTGAATAGTATTGCTCTCCTAGCCTTATCCTCTCAAGTTCAATCACTGAGTCATTTATCTCTGTCATTTCCTCAAATCGACTCCATAGCCCAAGTCTTACTTTCTTGCGCCAATATAACCAGAACCCATTTTATCAAAGGTGCTAAATCTAGCCATTGCTTTCAAAACCAAATCCCATGGGGAGACTGCGCCTCCTGAGAGAGCCCTCTCCAGATCCGAAAGGCTAGTTTCAGGTCTCAAAGTTGGTTGAAAAAGTTGCCTTCGTCGTTTGTTTATCAGCTGAATAGATTTATGGAGTGCTAAAAGGGATGTCGGCCCATGGGTTTACCCATGATTAGGCCTCTATTGTGATGTATAAATAGATATCTAGGTGATGTAGGAAGAGGCCAATGTTCTAAGTGCAAGTGATAGTTGTAAATGCTTTGTGCATACCATGTGAGGCTTGCAAGGTTAAGTGCAAGTGACTGTAAGAGATTATGTAAAGAATTTGTGCTATAACCTAGCTCAGGGAAGGAGGATCTAGCAGAGTGTGCGTAGATCTCCTGTCCTATGCAAAGTAGGACCTTGTGGCTCTCTGCATGTAGATGATTGACAAAATACAATAAAGAAGAAGAAGAGTTGGAGGACGTAGCCCCAGGTTGGGGGTGAACCACGTATATAAACCTTCTTCCGAAAATACTACAACTTTGCCTCCAAAGCAGTCTAAATCAGCTGAGCCTAAACAGAGTAATGTAAACCCCAACTTAGATTATGATGTTGTAAAAGATCTTAAAAAGTTAAGGGCTAACATTTCTATTTATGAGTTGTTGAAATTTCCGTTTTTGTTACAAAAAATGTTGCAAAATATTTCAGAGAATGGCAAAAATGGTAAATCTAATGGTAACAAGGTTGTGCAAAGCAAAACTCCCCAGAAGACTTCCACTAAAAATAATCTTGATCTTCAAGATAAAGGAAGCCTTCCTGTAAGTAATGTAAATAATGTAAATAATGTAGATAAAGTACCCTTAGAAACTGCAAGTAAAAAGCCACAAGCTACCACTCTTAGTACTCGCAAGAATGTACCTCCTTTTCTATTAACTTTCAAGATTTTTAACAGAAATGTGCATAATTGTATGATAGACTCAGGGGCGTCATCCAATGTGATTCCTTGGTCTGTATGCCAGAAAATTAATGCTGAAGTTGAACCATCGACTTTAAAAATCATACAACTTGATCGGACAAATGTCAATGTTATAGGCGAACTAAAGAATGTGCTTATTAGATTATCGTCTAACCCCAAGGTTCATCAAGTTATTGATATAATTGTTGTTGATATTCCAGAAGTGTATGGTATCTTTTTGAGCAGGAACTGATCAGAGAAGCTACATGGTTATTTCGCAACAGATTGGTCTCATCTATGGCTTCCAGAGAACGACAAGCCTAATAAAATCAAAGTAAAGCGTGAGCGCTACCTTAAGTTCACGGTCACTGATTTGAACGATCCTAACGAACCATATACACCTCCTGATGATTCACCTGAAGTACAAGGGATGGAGACCTTCTTCGGCAACTTCATGGCCGAGGTTTCACCAATCACCAATCCAGAGCAAAAGTCCGAGATTTTAGCATATATGCAGCCAACACCTTCCACACAACAATCCTATGTACCCGATGAAAATCAAATTTGGTCTCTGTATTTCAACGGGTCGAAGTCCAAAGAAGGAGCCAGAGCAGGCTGCGTCATTATCGATTTGACAGGTAACAAAACATTGATAGCATGTAGGTTGGAATTTGAATGTACTAACAATACTGCAGAATATGAGGCTTTACTGCAAAGTCTCAGAAAAGATTTGGACATGAACATTCAAAATTTAACCGTCTTCGGCGACTCTGAAATAGTGGTTAGACAGGTAAGAAACTCTATCCACTGTCTTTCTCCGCATCTCAAAAGCTACCAGTCTGAGGTATGGAACTTAATGAGTAAATTTTCTGCTTTCAATATAAATTCCATTCCTAGATTGAATAACTTTGAAGCAGATTTATTAGCTAATGTAGCTTCTAAACTTCTTCCTGCAGAAGGATTATCCCCAGATGCATTCTTCGTCGAGTTGCTGTTTCGGCCATCCGTTCCCGACAACATCACAAAATGGAGAGTATTTGACGATGATCAGCAGATTATCAACTTTCTGCACATGGAAGAAACCTTTCAAGGCGCGGTGATAGACGAGCATACACACGACGACAATTTGCGCAATTTCACGGTAATACCTGATCCGAAAACTCCCGAAGCTCTATCGGATATGGTAAACTCGATCCCAAAATCTGTAATTAGATTAGAAAAGTTTTATGATTTTGAAGATAAATTTAAAAAGATGGTCAGCTGTAAAGCCAATAGTTCCTCGTTATCTTATGAAAAAGTGAACTTAGGAACTAATGAAAATCCTCAGTGCGTTAACTTAGGCTTGGGATGTTCTCGACAAGAAAAAGCTGCATTAATTAATTTGTTCAAAGAATTTAAAGATGTCTTTGCATGGACGTATGATGATCTTAAAACTTTCAACCCTAATATCATACATCATGTTATTCTGATGAAGCCCCAAACCTTGCCTTTCCAACAAAAACTGAGGAAAATGCACCCTAAACTAGAACCGATCATTCAAAAAGAATTGAATAAGCTCCTTAGTGCTAAAATAATTTTTCCTGTTAGACACACTCAGTGGGTTTCCAACCTCGTCCCAGTCTGGAAGAAAAATGGGGAAATTCGACTCTGCGTCGATTTTCAGAACCTTAATAGAGCGTCTGATAAAGACAACTATCCTGTCCCACACATGGAACAGATCCTTCAACAGGTATCTGGTTCTGAGAGGCTATCCTTACTAGATGGTTTCTCTAGATACAACCAATTCCTGATGTCTCCACCAGACCAACTCAAGACTACCTTTTGTACTCCGTGGGGCACTTATGCTTATCGCAAAATGCCCTTTGGATTGATTAATGCTGGTGCCACCTTTCAGAGAGCAATGGATATAGCTTTCCGAGGCTTAATCAATTAGTTCATCATAGTTTACTTAGATGATGTGACTCTGTATTCTAAAAACAAAAACGATCATCTAGCTCACTTACGAGCAGTCCTACTGCGATGTCGTAAATACGACATCTCCTTAAATCCCAAAAAGTCCATCTTTGCAGTAGAACAGGGTAAACTCCTAGGATTCATTGTGTCTAGTGAAGGGATGATTATTGACCTCGAAAGGACTCAAGTCATCGCAAAAGTTCCTCCTCCTACATCCAAAAAATCCATGCAGTCTTTCTTAGGCCAGATTAACTTCGTGAGAAGATTTGTCCCCAGTTTCTCCGAAATGGTTAGGCCTTTACAGAATTTGATTAAGAAAGACACCCAATATCACTGGGGACCCCTAGAAAATCAAGCTTTTAATGCAATAAAGAAGGCCATAATAGACGCTCCATCTCTCATGAGCCCAGATTTTTCTCAAGACTTTACACTCTATACTTTTGCTTCTGACCGTTCCTATGCCGTCGTCCTAACCCAAAAGAATGTTGAGAACAATGAAGTATCCATCGCCTTTATGAGATCCTCTTTCAAAGGCGCTGAACTTAATTACCCAGCGGTTGATCGACAAGCCTACGCTGTGTTCAAAGCAGTTAAGCACTTCCGGTCTTATCTTTTGAAGTCAAGGACGAAAGTCATTGTCCCCTACCCATCCATAAGGAACTTGTTAGTCCAAAAGGAACTTGGAGAAAAGAGAGCCAACTGGGTCACCTCCTTGCAGGAGTATGAATTAGAAATCACCCCAGCTCAGATTGTGAGAGGCCAAGGGTTATGTAAGTTGGTTGCTGATTCGGAGTCAGGACAAAAAGAAGAAAGTGACACGCCAAACCTAGGACAAAGCGATCAAAGTCTAATCTGTTGCGCACAAAACCTTGTTAGTCTTTGGTACGACGATATAAGATTCTGTATTGAACATGGATCAGCCCCCCATCACTTAGATCCCGCTAAGAGAAGAGCATTGCGACTAAAGTTTTCCTCCTTTCATCTGGTTAATGGAATCCTGTTTCGTCAGAGTTTTGACGGCGTACTGATACGTTGCCTTGAAAAAGACGAAGCATAAAAATTACTGCTCGAGTTGCATGCAGGAGAAGCTGGTGGTCACTTCGGTGGTGACACCACTACTCATAAATTTCTAAGAGCCAGTTATTACTGGCCCACACTTTTTAGAGACACCCATGCTTTGTGTCGTAAATGTGTAACTTGTCAGAAAGCATCAGGGCGGTTACAAAAACCAGCCTTTCCTTTGCAGCCCGTTACAGTAGATTCTCCTTTCCAGCAATGGGGCCTTGATATCATAGGTCCTATCAACCCTCTGTCCTTGCAACAACACAAGTTTATTGTGACAGCCACAGATTACTTTACACAATGGTCAGAAGCTACTGCGCTAAGAACTGTCAACACCAGTCAAGTGATTGCTTTTCTGAACTCGAATATTATCACTCGCTTCGGTGTCCCCGACTGTTTAGTTTTCGATAATGCTTCTTACTTTTCCTCTCTTGAGATGATCGAGTTCACTTTGGAAAAGGGAATTAAGTTGAAGTATTCTACGAGTTACTACCCCCAGGGCAACGGACTAGAAGAATCAACAAACAAGAACTTGATCAAAATAATCAAGAGAACGGTGGTTGAAAATCACAAGAATTGGCACAATGCACTGCTTAACGCATTGTGGGCTGATAGGGTTATGCCAACAGATGCTATAGGTAACTCCCCCTTTTTTCTCGTTTATGGCAGAGAAGCAATTCTGCCACCTCACATTCTTCTTCCCTCGCTTCAGTTGTCACAAAAAGTTCAAGAAGAAGATTGTCCCCCTCTAGAAAACCGAATTAACGCTTTAATGAAGCTAGAAGAGGTAAGAGCCCAAGCTAAACGTAAGTTAGATCAACATCAACAATTGGTTAAAAGCTGGTTCGATTCTAATTCTGCTTCTGATAGGAATTTTGAAGTAGGTGATCTCGTCTTGAAGTGGGACAAATCACACGAGGGAAAGGGAGAACACACAAAATTTCAAAATCTGTGGCTTGGACCATTTTTAATTGTTGAAAAGTTGGGTCCCAGTTCTTTTCAATTGTAGAATCTTGAAGGGCAGCTTGACACCTACCGGTAAATGGCCAAGCCCTGAAGAGGTACTTTGCTTGATAACAACCTTGTATATTATGTATATATTCTTGTTTGCGTTTTCGTTTGCTTTTGGTTTTTGATTTTTCTTTGAATTTTTTCAGTTTGTGTTTTTGAACATGCACATACCTATACATTGAGCTATTTAGACAAAAATAAAAGAAATTTCCTTCGTTGAAATAACTTCTGAAAAATTTGTATGAACATCAATGGTATCTTTCTGAAATACATGTTGGAAAAGTCTGTTGTTTGAAAGAAGTTTACCGATTTCGATCTTTGAGTAAAGTTCGTCATGATCATCCATTATATTTTTACACTGTCCCTATTCCGTAAAGGAATGACTCAGAGGATGTCTCCCTACTTAAGAAGTTGTTTTTCTAAATAAAACATTTCTGTATTTAAATAAAGGACAGTTCTAAAAAATTCTGAGGAGGTCTAAAAAAATATGTTAAAGAATCATGATTTTCAGCGTCACCTCGCTCAAATATATATCTATGAAAAAACAAAAAAAAATAAATAAGAGCTGTGGGAAGTGCTTGTAAACCCGCCGGGATGCTGAACAGGTCTGTTGGCAGCGGGTAAATGCATGCATGGCACCAAGGCAACTTCGCCGAGGTACTGAATAGGCTTGCTGGCAGCGAAGCAATGTCGGGTATATGAAAATTTGCAAAAAAGGAAACCTCTTTAATGTCCTTTATTCTGATCCAGAACTTCTTGGCAGGATACAGATGTCAGAGTGGGTTAAATGGAAACCCTGTCAAGGCTATGGACGCCTGCTGGCAACAGTGGCTATGCCAACAGTATTGAAGATTTTATCTTTAATATCGTGACTTGCTGATCTTAAGATTGTTATCAGTTTTCATCTTTTGAAACACTGCTGGAATAATTGGTTAACGATGATGTTTATACGATTTTCTGGTCGTTATTTTTGAGTTGAAATTATCTTCACTGTCCTAATATGAATTTGTTTCTTTTGACAGAGATAACTGCTTCTACCAGTGTTTCGCCATTGTTGGCAGCCAATTAACTTTTTCCATTTGTCTTATAAGCTACCTACACCAATGTTTTGCAAACATCAAATTTTTCATCGCAATTTTCAAATAAACGACACTTTTATTTTTGCGACGTTTGCACACTTATTTTCGTTTTGTTTTCACGACTGTAAGCGTGAAAACATTAGTCTTCCGAAGGTGCATTGAAATCACTATTCGAACTGTCGTTATCTTTCTTGTCAGTATGCCTATTTACAATTACATTTCTCTTATCGTTATGCAGGTGGCAGCATCCTTTGATCAGTACTCATACTTCGATTGATTGTGACTTGGTTTCATTGAGTGTGTAATGCATTGACATATGGATTTATATGTTGTTTGAACTATTTGACCTTTGGTTTCATAAGATACATGTGTGTTTGGTTAAATCTTTCATATATATCTTTAATATAATGCCTATGTTTGTGTTTTCATAACTATTGGTTGATTGGTTAGATGTATCCATTGGCACGTTGGTTAAACTATTGATTATATGAGCTGATGCATTGGTGCATAGTTGAGTTTGGTATTAGTTTTAATTTGAAAATTAATGATTAAAAACTTTGGCATAATGTTGATTTGGCGTGTTGGTTTATACACTCACTATGTGTTTTATTGGTCGGTCAGTTGATATGATCGTTGAACTACTATAATGGGTTAAACTATTGTAAATCGACGATTGTACTTTGG